>JAVQJF010003900.1:17500-25229 GCA_036023855.1 Gadopsis marmoratus
TAATTACAGTGTCAGGGTGGCTCTGAGCCTTGTTAATTAATCCCCGATTAAACTCTGCAAACTTCAAGGCAAAGGTTCGACCGGTAGAACAGCAACACAACACTGGTGTAATAAGGTTGTGACTGAACAGCTTGATGTGAACAAAGTGCCTATCCATATACATTTTTACACTCAACACTAGAGGTTGTTTTTTTTATACTCCATCATATAAATTATTAATCATGTTGTTGTCTCCACGGTGATGTTGTTGTTGGATCTAATCAAATATTCATTGCAGACAATGCTCTCATAAATTGTTTAAACAGCCACGTATGAAGCTTGTATTGCGAAACACTTTCACAAGAGAAATAAGAAAACACAGTGGTTTGGATTGTCAAACTGAAATTGTAATGGCAATTACAGATGGACTCTGCATGCTATTTGACATGCTAGTAATAGTTTATCACGTCCTCCCACCCTTTTTTTAAAATGCATAGAAATGCTAAACCTACACGTGAATAAGTATTGTATCAAACTATGTACAGTAATAGAAAATCATTATATACATTAGCCAGAGTTTTTTTCAATCAAGTAAGTACAGTATGTGATGAGAAAACTATGGGGAAATACTTACAAAACTACCACAAATTCCATCTTTATACTGCAATAAAGGGCCATAAGAATTGTCAATAAGCCTGATTATAATGACCCAACCAACCCATTATTTACGAATTTATATGCCTTAAAATGTATGGACCTAGTAGACTTTTTAACTCTACGAATAACATTTGGAGCAAAAGACAGAACACATCCGGACTCTATCCAAGTGTTCAATGAGGGAGAGCAGGTATCCACTCAGGGGAAATTATGTTGGAAATAAAAGGACAAATGTGAAAAATCGATGCGTGACAGTTAAAGGGGTCAAATTATGGAAAAATTGTAATAATTAACTAAAGGAATGTAGTAAAATGTGTAAATTCAAGAAAATGTTTAAAAACATTACATTTGAAAGATAGAAAAGATGAGACTAACACTGAGACATTACTGTATTTGTTATATACTATATGGTTTTGATTTTTGTTTAACTGCTATTTGAGTAGAGCCAGGGTAATGCTTCGATAAGTAGAAATGGTAGCTTAGGCTTCAGCCTACACCTTGCTTTCAGTCAGAGAACATTATGTTTAATTTTGTTAAAATTTTTAGATGTGATGATATAGTATAATGTATAGTATACCACTTTCATAACTGTATGGTCAATTTGTGGTAAGTGTGTATAATTGACCGAAACAAAGTTTAAAGAAAACAGTGAAAACGTTCCTACAGTACTTTGCAATATTAACAGATCCTATGTATTCATATCAGAAACCTCAATAAACAAGAAACAACATTTTCTTGGAACTGGTCTTTAAATGCAGCCAACATTTTAAGAAGCTGTTGAGCGCGTGTACTTACATCCACATCACTCTCTGCAACCTTGACAGGTTTCCCCAACTCCTTCAGCATCTGACTTCCAGCTACCTGGAAATTGCAAAATAACCATTTCCAGATTGAGTCGTACGGTAAAACAAAGTGTCTGAACCGTGCGTGGCGCAATGGTGCAGAAACAAAGGAGATACAGAACACATGGACTAGGTACAGACTACAGTGTCGCCAGGCTGAGGTAGACCATCTGTGACACATTCTCTTCGGCTCGTGTACATGACAATATGAGTGAGTTTTGGCAAATAAAATCAGCTCTTGCCATGAAGAACACAATGGCTATGGAGACTTTGAAGCCCTGCACAAATTGACTTATGCATGAAACCTCCGTACACGATGTCCCCTCCATACAAGAAAGATGCAATAATTTTTTTCTTTTTTTTGTGAACAGGAAAATATTTCAGGATTAGGAACACACCCTGGACTGCCTGAGTTCATTCAGGTGCTCACTGTGAGCTTTACTGGGGTTACTGACAGGGTTATACGGTGCTAGAATAACCTCCTGAAACACTGGTGCTAGTTTGAAAAGCATTCAAATAGAGCACGTGTAAATTTAACAATGAGAAAAATCAAACAAATTTCACTGGTAACAGCTCTTGGATGTGCTTGGATGGTATTTGTTTAGGAGAGCATGTGCTCCTTCTTGGGGGAAAAAAGTAGAGACGTGACACAGTAGAGCCCCGTGTGTTACTGTCAAGGAGGTGCAGCGTTTCAGAGACGATGGTAGAAGCAGCTGGCTTTTCAACCACCGGGCCACAGCCAACAACACATGCACTGCCGAGCCATCCCATGCCCACTTTTCAACCAGCATCGTCAACATCACCACAGGGGAGGGTGGGTGCGGGGTTGGGAAGGTCAGAGGTCACGTGGAGATAAGACATTTGATGCCATTCAAGCCGTGAATGCGGTGCTGTAAGCGATGGGATGGTCTTTCTAGAACAAAGACTCTAAAAACACATGAACACACACACACACACACACACACACACACACACACACACACACACACAGACTACCCACGTGCATCTCTACTCTGAACACTGTAGAAACATGCACAGGCATACATTCACACACACAATCACAGACACACTACATACAACATTATATCTCTTTGTATAGTACATATACTGGATACAGACACACGCACACATACAGCTTACGTTCATTAGAGGCCTGAGAGGCCCAGCAGTGCAGTGCAGTAGTAAACTGTGAACTGCGAGGATCAGGGGCTCTAGAGCTCTGATCTGGGAGTCAAAATCACAAAGACACAAGGCCGCAGTCAAAAAAATGGCGGCTGCTTTTGTGAGATGCTCCTAAAACCACACAAGACTTTTAAAGACTGGGGATATTTTGCCTCACAACAATGCCTGAACATCTCTATTCGTAGCTGTGACACACACTAATGTCTAACATGGGCCAGAGTGTTAGAAGTGGTTGTCAGTGTGTTAGTTTGAGATCACATTTCAAATCGCTTGAAAGCAGAAGGCAAGTTAAAATAACTAACAGGCATCATCAGGGGATAAACTATGTCCATCTCCATATCTCACCTTTAGATCCAGATACTCCAAGTCCTTCTTCAGCTGCATATAGGTGTCATCAACCTAGAGGGTGATAAGCATGAGTGTGGATTATTGATCTGTATCAACAGGGAATTGACTAATTCACTATGCGAGTCATCTGAATCTGGCAATTCATCTAGTAGGATGTAATGACATTTGTGTGTCGAGTATGAAGTGTTGTGTGTCTGTGTCAACATGCATCACAACAGACACACACACACAGTCACAAATCATCAATTTATCTTCTCAGAGAAGCTCCTACTGGAACAAACAAAGCACCAGCATCCACTCGAAGCAGCAGCCCCCGACAAACGAACGGCCGAAAATGAAAGATTCACGAATTCAGTTCAATTCAATTTTATTTATATAGCGCTATATCATAACAGAGTTATCTCATAACACCTGTTAATATAGAGCAAGTCCAAGCCAATTCTATATGTACAGACCCAACAATTCCACCATGAGCAAGCGTTAGGCGACAGTGGCAAGGAAACACTGCCTTCATGCTGCCTTTAATATGGATGTATTATAAAAACTAGATACCTGACTACCTGAATCCAAGATGGCACCAATTCAATTTAATAAAAATTGCTGCATGAGAACATAGAGACAGAGCGCGTTTATGTCCAGCCCACAGCGGAGGGGAAAACAATGAATCACTCTCCATTGACTTTGTATTGTGTGAAGGTGCCTCCTTGTCATTTCGGTCTGCTAACAAACAACAGAAACAGGCCTAAGAGCTGCTGTGCGGTGGGATGCACTACCATCGAGGAAAATAACCCCAGAAATAAGTTTGTTTAAGCTGCCAAACCCATAAACTGTGCTTTTAAGAAGACAAAGTGGATACAGACATGAGGCATCAGCAGGAAGAATGGGGAAAACTGGGATCCTGACACTCAGCAAGCATTTTATCACTGGTCAGGCAAATGTCCAACGGTCAGTTTTAGACTACCTATATTGCTGTAAGTTAAGCAGTTATGCTCAGCAGTGTAGTGGAAAGCTATGCAGTATTATGTTTGCAAGTGCCTTAGCTAACTACAGTAACTTAGCCTGAGATGGGATACTGAGATAGACGACACTGAGATACACCTCTGGTTTTGAGATGACTGATATCGACCTGAAGGTGCACTTGTGGATGTCCTGGCCAGATAAGAGGACACCACGTTGTCCGGAAGCTGAGAAGCTTGTGGAGTCAACTGTCATCGTCTGTGTTGGACGGTCTCTCCAGGTTCTTACTGATGGAGTCTATCCAGAGGAAGCAGCCTCAAAGCACACTGCTATATCTTTCATACAAAAGAAACATCAACTTATCTAACTTGTCCCTAAACGATTAGATCATTGTAACTTCTTATTAGGTCTCTGGTGGGGTTAGAGGCAAGCTGTTGCTTTATTTTGTGACTGGATGACTGGACGGCTTCTAATAAAGCAGCTTCCTGGTCTCACGCTCCCTTCACTATGATAAATGGACTTTTACTTATACAGCACTTTTCAACTGTTGAAACGGTTCCCAAAGCGCTGTAACAGTAATCTAAGCTCTAACAGTAGTCTTATTCACCCATTCACACACAGTCATAGTCACATACTATATCAGTCAAGGAGGCTTTCTGGCTGTTGCATTAATGCTGAGCAACTAAGTAGTTGTTGATGATTTCTGGAAAGCACATCCAACGGTCAGGTTGTTGTTGTGCTCACCTGTCTGGACCTACATTCATACTACTTGTGCACCACAAAGTCCGCCACAATCTCCTCTAATTTCAAGGGCCAAGATCAAGCAGCTAGAAGAAGAGAGATGCAGATATCACGTGTTTGTCTATTACATGTTTCTGTTTGTCCACACTCATGTAGCTAATATTCTCGCGACACAAAGATACCTCTGCATCTGCCACCTTTCTGGTTTAGTCTCTGTTGACCACATTTATGACTTTACTGCAGCGCCAGGAATGTCTGATGAAGAAAGCATATGCTCCTTTTCAAAAATTGCTTTGTCCTTTTTTACCCAGACAAATCAGGCTCCATGAAAAGATTAATCACACAGCTGATGGTTCTAAAAAGTAATCAAAGCTTGCATGAGTAATTATTGATTTATTGACAGCAACTAAGAGAGAAGCAGTGCAGGGTACAATTACTGTATGTGGAACAAACTGCAATCTTTTTGTCTAGCTGGCCATTGTGCATCTCCCACCAGTCTGTTATTATACTGTTTGAGTCCAGATAGCTTTTCAGATATCTGATGGATTCCTTTGTGCCTCCAAATTAAAGTGGTTGATTGTTAAAAGTCCATAATTTGCCATTTACATCTCCATTGTTAAACAGACAGAGTGTGTTTGGACTACCAGTGTTTCATGAATGCTGCGTTAAGATCCTATGAGTTCATGTTTTTTGTGGTAGAAAATAGGCCTTTTTGCAAGCACTAGAGTCATATGTCGGCAAAATAAGTGTAACAATCGGGAGCGTGGACCCAAACGCACGGAACACAGGTAAACTGAAAATGTCTTTTATTACGTGGACCAAACACAAAGAGGCAGCAACGCTGCAGAGGGGCTCGGGCCTGCACTCGGGGCTAAGGGAGCAGGCAGAGGTCAGGGCGCAGTCCAGCTGCGGAGTCCGTGGTGGTAACTGCGGGCAGACACAGAGACAGGGATTAACACGGGCACAGAGAATTCTGGATGTGCACCCGGCATGCGTTCGAGGACGACCTGGCGCCGAACCAGAGCCAGGGCCGGGCTTATGTCTTCCTGTGAGGTGGCTAATGAGGCGCAGGTGCAGCTGGTCCCGCTGATTACGGCGCCGTCCTGGGCAGAGCATGACAATAAGCCAACAACTTCTTCAAATATTTCCATTTCTAAATACAAATATTCATATTATGAACAGTCATTGCCATTGCTTCGGACGTACACTGCAAAAACAGCCGTACTGGAAAGAAGCAAAACATTCTAAAATATAATTAAATTGTCTTGTATGAAGCCAAAGAATATGCCAGTGGGATAGTCTAGTCTAGTCTAGCCACTGAAAGATGGTAATGGGCCTCAGTATATTCAGAGGCTGCACAAGGACGAAGGATTCAAAAACAACAAAGACCATTGATTGTCAAGGTGAAAATGAAAATGTAAGACTGCAAGATAACAAATGTAATGTGCTTTAAACCTTATAAAACACAGGGTTCAAACAGCTTTAGCCTACTTTCAAGGTACGTAAACCTAAAATGTCCAGACTCTCGAAGCCTTTATCATCACATATAAACTGTTAATATAAATGCCAGGAGACAACAAACAAATATGGTGACGGGATCGTTTCATTTGAAACGATAAACGTTTTTTGGTTTCTATGACAGATTGTGTAGATGAAACAGCAGATTATGTTGAAAATCAAGCATTTTTCAAGGAATATGTTCAAATTCAAGCATGTTCCTAACCTTGAAAACATAATGGATAAAATTAAGCATTTTCCAAACTTTCAAGACTTTGCATGAACCGTGTTCATTTCAGGGGATTTACTATTTAAAGATACAGCCGGTTAGTTAGTGATGGTTTAGATGTGTTGGTAGGCACATTTGTTTAACTGTGGAGGGAGACAGATTAGCTTCCAGTCTTTATGCTAAGCTGACAGGTGCGCCCCCGCTCAGGTGTTCCTCAGTGTATGCACTCCTTCGCTGACTTGGCCGCTCCACCCTCTGGGGCTCCTCCCCCTGGGGCTCCTCCCCCTGGGGCTCCACCTCTCCACCCTGTTCTGCCACAAGTTGTTGTAGGTGTATTCTTTAACTTCTTAACTTTTTTAACTATGTCCTTGAGTCCATGACTTGACACACAGACATGATACCGATCTGAATATCTAACTATCGGAAAGAAAGCTAATACATGTATTTACCAAAAAGCCGGCCTTTTATTTTTTTTCTCCTCTTTCCCTTTGTCAGTTTTATTTTTATTCCCCCAACACTGCTGCTCTGCTTTCACACTTGTTTACTGTTTTGCCATGGTATATTATTACCTCTCTCATTAAAAGTGTAACATCGTTGCTAAGAAACAGGTTTGGCAGCCGTCCTTTGGCAGTACTTTTTTCTTCTGAATCAAGTTTGGCCTGAATGTTCTCCGCCCAATCATCAGGGATGCGTTTTGCATCTTCTCACTGAACCTCTATTACTCATACCTGTAGGAATCCAAGAAACCACTAATGATGCTACCATAACATAAACACAGGAATTTTCTTCTAATGAATGTATTGATTGTGTCGACCACAAAAGACCTGTCCAACAGATAGTTTGAGTTCATCCTATCAAACTTTTAGGAGAACATATAATCAGACGACACTCTTAGTGTGAAAGCAACCCTATAGAGTCCTTCACCAAGTTATCTGATCATGTACACTATACTGCACAACTGTAACTGCGCAAAGAATCATTGATTATGTGTCCCACGAAAGGAGTCACTTATATAGAATTTAATTGAATTAAATTCAGTTTTATTTATATCGCAGCTTATTATAAAAGTTATCTCAGGGCACCTTTTTATATAGAGCAGGTCTAGACTGGCTCTTTATGTATGTCACTACCCGGCATTGTGCTGGCAGGAAAGAGGACCCAAATGCAGACGTTGAAGAAGTTCGGTTTATTAACATAAAGCCACCAGGCAATCCAAAACACAAAACCACGACCATCTACGACATACTATGACAATGAACCAACAACTGACAGGAGAAACACAGGTACACATATACAC
>JAVQJF010003916.1:0-42411 GCA_036023855.1 Gadopsis marmoratus
ACACACACACACACACACACACACACACACAGTCACTTCAGCTGGTCAGATGGAAAAAACATCTCATGTCAATAAAATGGCCATTGCATGTTATTAAGTACAGACAAAAGAGAGATGATGAGGAATTGAAGTCATCAGCTCAAAAGGAAAAAACAAAGAAATGAATCGACAGGGAGAAGTGACCCCCCCCCGGTCACCAGTCAGCCTGGTTTTCCACGGACGATAACCAACCACAGCTGACGGCCCGTCCTGCAGAACGGTCTCTGGCCATTGTTTATATGTACATAGGTGTCTCCTGACCTGTCAGAAGTCTGAACATGGCTGCCGGCATGGTCTTCATGTGAATCTGGCAGTGAGAGAAAGAAAGAAACAAAACAGTCTCAGTTAAAAGGCCAAACATTTAGTGTTTTAGTGTTTTTTTGCTATAGATATTTCAAGCTGCAGAAGAGTGTGTGTGAGTGTATGTAAGCATGTACAGTATGTCCTGTCCTTCAGTATATTTTTACCAACCTTCACAGACCACAAATAAAGTGATTTCCAGAAATTCAACTCAGATAATCGGGGGGGGGGGGGGGTGTCTTCAAAAAGGCAACTTTAAACCTTAAAACTTTCAACATCATTACAGCTGTGTCCAATATCGCTCACTATTCATTGTATAGTCCACCATATAGCGTGTTTTCCATTCTCAGTATTGTATGAATGTCTAGTGAGAATTATTATACCCTTCTACCCTTGATAAGAGTAAAGTTACTACAGTTTCTGAAATGTCTGAGAATCTGAAGTTGTTGACATGATGTTTGGGTGTTGACATGTGTTGATATTCTATCATACTAACAGTTTAGCACTGTTATGTAATCTCACACCACATATGTGTTAGCTGTCACATCCTGACACCTTTAGCTGCTCCAGATGATGTTTTTTTCAAAGTAAAACCTGAAAGCTAGAAACCGCAACAATGCCTCTACCCTTTTTTGGTGTAACTCTGTTATGTTTTAAATATCGGTCGATCTCCTGGTTTCTAGGAGACTAGACTTCAATGCAAACAATGAAACAATAAAAAGTAGTGTAAAAATCGATCACTAAACAAGATTTATCTACCAAGGTAAATTTATATGGCAGCTGGGTGAGCAGAATGACCTCTGGGGAGTTTTCGATTTTGCCCTCTCATACTAACTGTGTAGTCATCTTGACAAACGTTCCTGTACAGTGAGCAGTAAATACTAAAATGGTAAATTATTTCAAACACAGCCTTTGACTCTCCCGGGCCACACAGAAAACAAATCCTTTCCATTTAAAAGCTTCAGTATGTTCAAGCCATCCTTCCATGACAACAGAGACGTGATTACTCCAGTGAGCTATATTGCACTTTCT
Source organism: Gadopsis marmoratus (assembly GCA_036023855.1). Taxonomy (NCBI): domain Eukaryota; kingdom Metazoa; phylum Chordata; class Actinopteri; order Centrarchiformes; family Percichthyidae; genus Gadopsis; species Gadopsis marmoratus. The sequence continues at coordinate 1,372 of JAVQJF010003916.1, forward strand.
CAAAGTTGTAGGACTTGCCAAAGACAGAATCTAAAAAAGAATTGTCAAAATCAAAGCAGCGCAGGCTGAGATATCCTGACTTTTAGTGTCCAAATGCTGGATCCTACATTTCCCATAATGCTACTACTGAATTGTATATTTTTTCCTACGTCTTTCAAACTCATCGCGCCTGTTTGCAATGCAGGATTTCTGTTATGCATGTGTAGCTGCTAAAGCCCAGCCTGAAATAACCCATCAGCATTATTTTCTTGCTTTAGAAAGCTTCTCTAGAGCCACACAAGACCAGAAACAACTGTTTTTACAGGCGGACTCACGATGAGTAAACTGAACCTCATGTGTAAAACTGGTGGAATACCCCATAACTAAATATGGAACCTGTATACACGCCTTTTCTGACTATTGCACCTAAAAATCATCACTGGCATTTGCAAATGTATACAGTTGTATTTTATTGTCCTCTCTGTGTGTGTGTGTGTGTGTGTGTGTGTGCGCGTGCATCAATTTAACCTCGCCAACAGAGTTCGAGAGTGCCTGGACGATCTTCTCATGTGCTGTGGCCACCACACTCTGCCCATTAATCTCTATGATCCTGTGACCCACACGGACCCCACCTCGCTCAGCGATGCCTCCTCTCATCAGACTGCATATCTGATGGGCAAAACACACACAAAAGTCCTAATGTTATGGGCATTTTGCATGAATAAAGACTGATATGCAAAATGAATGCCACTGGAAGGATAAAGTGTCTGCAGCGACACGGTGATGGCATCTGAAAGTGAGGCTGTGAGGCCAGGAGAGATTGTTTAAACGGATAAATGGCACATAACATCCTTGCTAAAGATAAGATTTTTATAGCAGGGAGTGTATTGGGTGTATAAATATTGTTCAAGGCAAAAAAGCAATTTATCACAACACTGCAAATGACTTCAGTTCAGTTTCTTCAGTGTATCCAATACAGAGAAAATAAAATAATGAGCACATTAATCTAAACTGAGACAGGAATGTGAAAACATTCTGTATGGTACAAAATATACCAAACTAAACATCATAATAATTTACACAACAAAGCAGCAAATTATAATTATATTTTGCAAAATTACATCTTTTGTTAATATTACTAATATCAAATTAACCAACCTACATGTTCCTGGGTGTCAGAAGACAGTCAGAACTATAGCTTTTACATATTTTATTATAATAATAATAATTATTATACATTGCAATTATACTTACAATTCCATTCTGGACACTGAAGCCCAACTGATACTTCAGATCTGGTCTTTTGATGAGGACAGTGGTAACAGGAGGGCAACTGACAATGTTCATCTTCACCTGAACCTGGTTCTTCAAGCCCTGTAACACAGAGAAACCCACAAACACACATTTCACAGAAATGATGTGGTTTCGTGTTTCAGAACAATGTTTCATTTTTATTTATTTCATAGCTCAAACTGCCTCTTTCAGCCACATTTGTGTGTACATCTGCAGCGTCTCTGTACCTTAATGATTCCCTGACAGGTGGCGAGTGGCAGCCCCACTAGGCTGGTGTTGTTGATGGACATGATCTGGTCTCCGATGCTGAGCTTGCCAGAACGAGCCGCTGGCCCGCCGTTCATCATGTTGGCTAAGATAACTGTGGGCAGAATGGAGCCCCAGCCGGACTCCACAATCACCACGCCCAGGATCTCCCCTTTGCTCTTCTCCAGCTGCAGCTGTGGAGAGGAGGAGGAGGAGGAGGAGGAGGCAGCATGTTGGTCATTTTTATGTTTCATCTTGTACAGAATCTGACCTGCCTTAATTAAAACAATGAGTGGAGCACACTGATGATCAAAATAGTTTTTTTAAAATGAGAACATCTACCAACCACTGACAGCTAAATGTTCAAATTCGCCAGCCACTCAATATTAAAATCATTATTTTGAGACCTACCAGACACAAAATAATGGCTGGTGCTAATTCAAACAAAAACAAAACATTAGTTTGTTTGCATCAGCAAGCCTCAGTCTTTTTTCCCTCAGCGATTTGCTGCAGTTGATCTGATTCAGCTACAAATTGCTGGAAAATGTATAGGGAACTTATATGATTTTACTTTGATACCTGTTCAATATGCACTTTTTCTAGCTCCCTTGCTTGGATCAGAGCAGAAATCTGTGGTATAACAGCAGCGCTGGAGCTCAGAGGGAAGGGCTGGGAAATATCAGGATATATACGGTACCATGAGACCATACTGTCGGAGATTTTGCCATACTGTTTACATCGATGGATTCTCTCTTCAATTTCCCAAAAATTTACTATACAACAACATATATCAGTATCGCAATATAAAATTACATATCCATTAGTTATCCATATTAGTCAGTGGGGTTCAGCGGCTAAAGGACATTTTCTTTAGTAACCAAGTTTATGTTGTTTATCTCTGAAAATCAATCTTGTTACAAATTATTAGTGAAGTTGTGTCTCATACTGGAGCTTCAAAAACACTGCAAAGTCTTTGCTGAAGCTCTGGACAGATGTTTGTATATAACATGTAGTACATAGGTAGATGTGTGGATTATTATGTAGTACTTGAACATCCACATTAGGCAATATGTTGTAAAGCATTTGTTTTTAATTTTGTTTAGAAAAATGCTCTATAAATAAAAAAGAAAACTACTATGTCAGACATTAAATGAAGTATCTTAATGAACAGTTTTGAATCCTCCACCTGGTGTTATCTCAGTGAACAATGTGACAGTGTGAGCAACTTTGCCACAATCGAGCTGATCTGTGACATTTCTATATCACAACCAAGTTCTATTTAGCTTGAATATATTATTTATATTCATGTTATTTATGCATAAACATTAAAAGACTGCCAGCGATTTTCCCAGCAGTTTCCCCATCACTAGAAATTACTCCTGTCCCTCTGAAATAGCAGCTGTGTGGTGGTGCCTGTGCAGCCTCTCTGCTCATACAGTAGAAACTGTTTCACAGCTTCTAATTCTCCAAAAGCCTCCAGTAATGCTTTGAGAGCACAGAATTAGCTAAAGAGGAAATGCTGTGGCAACAAAAGGAGCTAGAGTTGACGTGATCTGAGTAGAGTTTTCTGTACCATCTGCCTCTTAATCTGTCTAATTAGTTAACAGCTACTGTATATTTGTGTGTTTCTCTAATGGCCCTGCAGCATGAGTGTAATTTCTTCCACACATGTATGTATGTCTTGTTGTTTTCCTGCACTGTCACAAACCAACAAACAGAATAGTCTTATAGCTGCAGGAAATGTATGCGTGTACTGCAGACTTAATATAGAACAACCTCTTTGCAGTTTTCAGAGTTGGAGAAGTGAATGAGGTCGTCATTGTACATCTCCTGTGTGTTAATGATGTCACTGTACTCTTTCTGGCTCAGGTCCTCGGGGTTAATGCCATTGGCCCTCAGGAACTCCTGGTAAGCTACACTGAATGCCTGGCCGATGGACTGAGCGATAAGCTGGGCCTGCGGGCAGAAAACAAAGCAGGATTCATGACATAAACATGCGTTTGTGATCTTGATCTGTTAGATCCACAGAAGCTAGTCTTTGAAACGTTGTATATAAAAAACAACACAGTGGGTGGGGGGGGACATCCGGTGTCATCAACCAATAGTAGGCGCTGAGTGTGTCAAGAATATTCCAAAGCATAATATAAATTGATTTTCACTGCTATAAGCTATTTGTTCCTATTGTGAGAGGAGAGCAGAGAAGAAAACACAGGTACACTTTCCTGCTCTAGTTTCAATAACGAGGAGGAATGAATGTTAATGAAGACAACAAGCAGATAAACACAATCTACACAAAGTTAATTGTCTGTGTTTACTACTGTATGGACCACGGGAACTCCACATGTGAATGAGTTCATTGTGTAATGTAAACAGAACTTTATTTTCAAAAATTAAGACCCTTGAAAAGTATTAAAATGTCTTAATTGGCATTTTACGAGGTATTCGTTTTTGGAACATATTCAGACAACCTGCATATGATTTAATATAATTTATGGCCAATGTTGTATTTCTTAGGCCAAACAGAAATACTTGTTAATGAAAATGTTTAGTTAATGTGAGTGTGTGAGAGAGAGTGTGAGTATGTGACTATTATCACTTTTAATAAACCTTGCCTTTGGGTTAGTCACTACTTTGATGAATGTACTGGTATAGTAACTTTATACTTTTCCCAGTCTGGCTCAAATCCACAACCGATAGAATCGCAAGCTAACACAGCAGCACACCAAGTTGCAAGAACTGGTAACTAACTGGGAAAAAACAGCTACCATAGCAACGATACACTGCCAAGCACAGGACTGTAAATGCACACACGCACACACATACATACATACACACTCTCTCTCTATCTTCTGCATACACACACACTCCTTTAGTTTAAGTACATGTTTTAGTCAGATTACTTGTGTGTTTTACCTTTTATTATTATTTGATGAAAAAATGCTTGTGGATATACGTTCTGGTCTAGCGTATGTAATGTGCAAGAGTGAATTTTAGAATATAGAATAGAATTTTCCCTTGAAAGCAAACCTGAACAAACAAAAAAATGCGTTGACACTGATCAGTATGAAACCAGGATCCGTATGAAAAATCTTTTGTAACAATATCCACTGTAATATAAGTAACAGTTATAACATCCAGTTTAAAATCAGTTTCAATAAACACTTTTTAAACATGACAGGTGGTGTCAATGAAGGGGTGCTTAAGCTCATCTTTTAGGACCACAGAGTACAAAAGAAATTGGGAACCACTACACAAAGAGGTAAAGAGTAAAGAGGGTACATAATATTTCATTTTGCAAGCTGCATGTTCCCTATTTTCCTATTTAATTTAATTAAGTGCGTGCATATAATTTAGTTTTGCAGAACAATAAAGAAAAATTCAAAAATAAGGCACACACTGCATGCAGTTCCGCCAGTGGAGCCACAATAACAGAAACAGTTTCTAAGTTGATGGATGAGCGGTTGAATAGGTCTATTATGACTCTGGCTGGCCTTTAAAACCTGGCAGCAAAATTAGATGGAGAGAGGACAGATTGGAGTCCAGCCTTTATACTGACTGGCAACAGACACTGAGTTGCTGGCTCCTCTGTGCAACATTGTTCATGTTGCCAAGTCTTCCTGAATCTGCATCAACGAGACACACAGCGCTGAGTTGAAGAAAAGAAAGAAAAAAAATGCCCAGCCAATTTACATCAGTATGTCAGTGTGATGCTCTAATTGTTTTAGGTTGCACAACTATTTTTGGTTTTTTTAGATTTTCTGTATATTAGTAACAACATTTGTGACAATGTGGAGCAAACATGAAAAGGACTAAATTCAGTATGAACAAATAAGATGATGTGTTGGAGACAAATGGAGGAAAAACATTATCAGTGATAACGAAGAAGCTGAAACAATATCCGACAATCAAATAACACTTGCTCTTTACTATCTTTAGATGCTGCAGGATTTATCTACCTCTCCAAATGAGTCCTCTCATATAATGACAGAAAAATAAGAATGTGGCTTCCTTTTGTAGCTGTCATCCACCAGGGGGATTTAAAATAGACAGGTTCTCTCGTAGAGACATTAACCGACAGAGGTTTTGCGAACTTGGAAACACATGGCGCACTTACATCTTCAGACTCAAAGACATGGCATATCATCTTGTACTGTTTCTTTGCCTCAGGTGCCCCGGGCGTAGTTTCAATACAGTCCTGTGAGGCTGTTCGTGGCATCCGGCGTCTTGCCATCAGGACCACGATGTTCCCAATATCGGCAATGTAGGATATGGTACGGAGTGCGTTGTCCATCATCGTCTCCTGCAGGCACATCAGCCAAAATCACACGCGTCAAAGACAAATTCAACCGTTAAACATCAGCCCTATTGTTTTTAGAATACTCTGCAGCTAAGTACAGTTTTAGTTTGTGGATTTATAAGATACATAAACAGTAGAGAAACACATTGTAATCTGGATATAAAGCTGCTCCATAGAACAACTCCTGTAACTGTAGAGCAGCACACATGCTCATGAAGACATTTTTGAGTCACAGCTGTGAGCCCTGAAATCAAATAAAACCCACCTGGACCGAATATCTGAAACAAAAACTACATAAACACAGAGACCATTAATAATCCAGTGTCTCCGGACTAACTCCCAAAACACTGGTGATGTCATCAATGCAGCTCTTTATCCAATGATTTCCAGTTAATGGAGACGACTGGGTTAATTACTGTTACTGTTGACATCACTGCAACAGGTTCTTTTTTTTTTTATTTGCGTAAATGTGGTTAATTATTTGTATGCTGAAGCGACAAAGTAAAATAAACCACTAAAATACAAAAAGTAAACTACAACTGGACCATGATACATAGATACATAGATGTTAAACAATTTAAGTGAATTTAATTTCTATAAATATGTGCTGGAGCTAATAAATAAACAGAATACTAAATAATCACAATTTCACATTTTCACTGACAAAATGGCATAATATCAAATTCCTATTTGTGGTTCTCTGATACTACCATGGTTTTGAGAAATATGTTATAACTGTTGCTGGTAAAAATCCTGTTTCAGACAACAGGCGGCTTCCTTTGATCAGTCAGTTTTGAGAATTAAAGTTTACCAGTGTGCAGCATATTTTGTTTCCTTCCTTTGCTAAAGCTGTGCGATCCTATTAGAGCAGAGAGTGAGATGAAAGTAATGTTGATAGGTAACACACAGGCCTACTTTTGCTTGAATTCAAAACTAGTGTATAATCTGATTACGGCCCAATAACGCCCCGATAAATTAGATCTTGAGTACATTTTCATCTGAAAATAATGAACAGGTGTGCAGAAAACTCAGAAGGGGTATGTATATCCGAGCGTTTGTGTTGAAGAAACAAAGTGATTTCCACTGTGTAATCTTGTTTGTTCACTCATAAATAATTGTCTCATGTCATAATGTAGACTTTATGAGGCTTTGTCACTGAACACAGCTATGGATCTGCAGTTTAGAGAGGACGTGGACTTGGAATCTGTGGGTTTGCTGAGACGAATTTGTATTTGTTCATGTTTTTTGATAACATGCTAAATTATGCTTCAGTTTAGTTAATTTATCATTAACTGTGTCTGGTGGTTTTATATAATTTGCCTAATTAGCATTGTTGTTCTTTATACGAATCAATGTCAGAAACCCCATGCAAGTTTTTAATTTCAAAACAAAGGCTTTTCACTCAGAATCACTCTCTCAAGAGCGACAGGACCAGTGGCAACCAGATGGATAAGGGAGAAAGATAGACACTGCATTGCAGCACGTTGGTTTCTGCCAGGTGGCTGCCCACATGCACACGCGCACGCGCACGCACACACACACACACACACACACACACACACACAGCTGAGTTGAATCCTGGAAATGAATCATCTCTCTTATATACATTTAACTGTTACTGTGAGCATAAAGTGCTATTTGTGATCCCAAGAACTGCAAAGCTCTAATATCAAAGACTCAACCACCTCCTGTGAAGACACCACACAGCTGCTTGTTGTAAAGCTAAAAGGCAAGAAAACTTTGACAAAGCTTCTGCAAGAGTGGAGAGAAGATTTGTTGAGAGATAAAACTTGAATAGAGGAAAATCAGGCAGATAAATTTGATTTTTCAAGGTTTTCAGAAAGTCAAACTTCAATCTGACATTTTAACATTTTGACTGTGTGTCTGTACAAAAATTGAAGAAAACATCATGTAGTCCATATTGTAACTGTGGCAGCCTTTTAACAAATGACGAGGACAAATTGATTACAGATGTGGTCATTATTTGGATATCTATGCTAATGTACAACTATGAAGAAACATTCTTATATTAAAAACAAAGATGGCAGGTTGTGCTTAAACAGTACATGCTCCCTGAGTCACCCTACATGCACAGATGTTCGTGCAGCAATTCTTGGCTTTTGTAGAGTTTAGTTTTACCCTCAGTCAAAGAGAATTCTGACAGTGATACTAAATAAATAAATAACAATCGGTGGTGAGGCTTCATAAGAAGCCGTTTGTGTCAACAGTTAAGCTGCATTTATGTCAGCTATGACACAGCATTCCTCCCCCAGTGTGTAGCCCTGTATAGCTCATTGGGTGGCCAAGGTAGTGTCAGGGCAAACATCTTTTATTCTCACGAGTGAGAAGAGACACTTTGGACGGACACATGGCATGCTGCATGTTAGTACTCACCTGTGAGTCTGCGTTGAGGACTTTGATTCTCTGGGTGGAGATGAACAGATCAACCTCAGTGAGGGTTTGAGCATCTCCGTCTGCACTCTGCGGCAAGATAAAAAGACAAAACAGAGGAGTTGGTCAGATTGTGTCCTTCCACTCTGACTGTTCAAGATCTTTGCACCAAACTTGACTGTTCATGGTAAACAGTTATTCACAACTGCCTGAATGATGTCTGCGTTAAATGTAGTAAAGTATTAGTTTAGATATCCAAAATGCATGCATGTATAGTTTGGGGTCCAGCCGGGGAAATGCTGGTTAGATGGACAGGTTGTTGAGTCTAAAGGTGAGGTGGAAAAGGCTGGAAAAGAAAGCGTTTGGCAGTGCTTTTGCTTTACATCAACTGTCCTGGCATGTGGACAGCGAGCTGGCACGGAAAGAAGAAACAGCTCAACACTAAACCCTTACCAGCTGGCTGTTTTGCCAGTGAGAGCAATGCAGCTTCAGCACAGAACAAGCCTGCACACATTTCCCTGTAATCACTGTGTACTGCAGACTAATAAAACGCTATTCAATTTTGCTTAATTAAATTAAGACCATAGTGCTAAAATATTAATAAAACATAGTATAGCGTTAATGAAATATTTAATGTATTAAATGGTGCCATTTATCTGATGCGTGTAGAATTCATTTGTGCTTTCATTTTTATCCCTACAGTACGCACGGACAACTAACCAAAGATCAGGAAACCAAAGATCAGAGGATAAGGTGCAATTAGGTGTTTTTGGATATAACTTCTTCCCTTTGTGTATTTTCATTTACTGTGAAAACTGGTTGTTCCTCCATCACTAAGTCAGCAAATCCTCCAAATTCTTCAGTTTAAGAGAAAACATTTAATTTGGCGTCAAAGTGTTATTAATAGCACTTGTGTTACTTGAAATTATTGCTGCACTTAGAGAGTAAAAAAGGAGGAATCAATTACACATCAGACACAACTAATATACTAGAGCTTAATGAAGTACAATACCTAAATGTGTTTTGTGTTTACATGTACTACTTATGTGCCTTTTACACTCTTAGACATACATTTACGATGTCAGGAAACAATTGTAGTGTTATTGCACAGTAATAATGGCACTGTATGAGGTGAAACCCAACACATAATATAGCTTAGAGCTACCTCCATAACGTGCTGCTGACATGTCTTCTTTTGTGGTCACAGTGGTTGCACATAAATTCATGTCAATGTGCCGTTATTAAATTTGGCTTCAGCAGTTCTCGGTCTTGTGCCTTCTAGTTTGATCAGTATAAAAAGTCCTTTTACAAATTTTTTTTTGACGTCTGGTTAAAACGGTTAGATATTGAGACGTTATTGTAAAATATTACATAGCCTTGTGAAAGACTCATTGCCAACATGCATAGCCGCTCACATAAAACAAAACATGTTTGTCTTAGTTATGGAAAACCTGACAAAGATTTGTTCGACTAAATGAATGAACACGACAAATGTGACAAAGACACAGATGGAAACGGACACACGGCACAAATGAAATGAAAAAGAGAAGGTGAGAGTGGAGGGAAAGTGGCCAAAGGGTCTTGCTTTTGCTCTGTTTATTACACACCGCCTTTTTCTTGATTTTGGCAGCCTTCTGTACCCTCTGGCAGGCAGGCGTTGGGACGGGACAAGGTCAGCGGATACGGGAGCACAAAAAACAGGAGGAAGAGGAGGAGGAAATAAAGAAGGTGAATAAAAGAAGGTACGACAGTAAAGCCCCAAACCAAACAGCAGGTGTGCTATCGCTGCCCTCTGAGACAGACAGAGACAGACAGAGCCAGAGGAAGTGTGTGTATGTGTGTGTGTGTGTGTGTGTGTGTGTGTGTGGAGAAAGTGTTCACACAGCCGTGTTGGTTATCTGATACAAATCAAAACAGCAATTACAGAAGGTAATAATTGCTTTTTCTCTTTCAAACACAGCAAAAATCAAAAGCATGCGACATGAATTGACACTGTTCCTGCACTCTTAACATCTACATCAAGCTCTATTAGGAGGGTCTAGAGGGTTTTTTTGGTTGTTGTTTATTTTTTCTTTTATTCACCAAAAGAAAGACAAGAGGGTAAAGGCTCCCATTTCTAAAAGCATTACAGCGAACACAAAGACAACAAAGTAGATAATTCAGGTTGTGTGAATGGGCACTGCTCATACCACCTTGCATGTTCATGTCACAGTCTAAACGCTGTTATCAGGAAGGACGTGCTGGAAAACAATCAACAGCACTCGCGGCGGCAGGGGAGGGGGTAAAGCCCCTAGCAAGGATTTAAACTGTGCGTTTGGGGTTTGTTCTCTGGGCTGCATAAAAGTCACTATGTTTAGAATTAAGCATCAACATGGAGTCAGTATAACACAGCTAAGAGTTCATCAGACGTTCTGGTCTTGCCCTAGGCCCTACAGCTGTTAAGAACTTTCACTGATAATCTTTTGGAGCACTAATCTTTCAAAATCAGCCCTTCTGTACAAAGTTCAAGCTGAGCTACTGCTCTTCTCTCCACCTGCCATCGACCAGAGGAAATGGTCTTGACCCTCATTACATTCCCGAGTGTGAGACTGAATGTTTGCCCGAGCTGTAACTGCTCAGACAGAAATAGACACAAAAAGAACAGAGAAACAGAGAAACAGCCTAAAGGGAAGAGCCTTTTTCGGGTTTTCTTTTTTTAAAGTTTCCCTCCTCTGTGATCAGCTCTGGCGTAAGACAGACATCTGAGGGTTTCAGCAACATCTACTGCTCTGCTGAGGGGGAGCTGAGCAGGGAGGGGACAGACGGCAGGAACGAGTGAGTGCCGGGAAATGAAGCTGCATGAATATTACATCAAACAGAGTGAACAGCGTGCCAAAAAGATCTGCATAAGTAACCTATACAGCGTTGTTACAATTTACCTGGCATACTGTCTTGTGCTCAGTTCACGACTACAGGGTCTAAGTGCATTCCTGTGCTTGCATTATGCTACACGTGAGCCTGTTCGGGTTGATGTGGAGCAAACATACAAAGTGTGGCTGCATGTTACTGGCGTGTGCGGTCATGTTCGTGTGCATTCGGCTGTGTCCATTTCAATGTTCACAATTAAATGCTGTTTGCTGTACAGCTACTCATTTGTCCACGAGGGACAAATCAAGGAGATAATGGATGACGTCTTGTTCAATGGACCTGTTCCAAGCAGGGGAAAGCACTAAAAGGTGATAGCTAACTGTTGCCATGGTTTCATCCTGACAAGACATTTTGCAGGGAAGGCATTTGTGCATGACACAGAGTGAGCGGGTGAGAGAAGAACCAAACACAAATTGGATAGATGTGAAATGATGCCACCTCGTTGTGGTGAAGAGGGCTTTTAGACTTTCAGCCGCTGCTTCATCATTTTCTCATTTTCAGATTCTGTTTCAGTTACCCTCTTACAATAGAGTTATTAGGAATTTGGGGTTTAACCTTTAACTGTATAATGTGATTCCACTTGTTTAAGTCACCAATAGCAAATTACAAACACTTCATAACAGACTTTAGGTTGTAATCTTTCATGCCACATTAATGGTTACAAAGTTGACATTGTGCCAAACGATTATGGCTTTACATCAAAACTCAGTACTTTTTTGTTTTAAACTAACGAGTGTCTGCAGGACTGAGTACCAGAAGTACCAAAAGTTGGCACTAAATACCTGGTTTGTTTACTTAGGATTTTATTCAGATATTTACTGATTTAATTTAAGGAGATCTAGAATATATTTCATTCAGGAAATGTGCTCGACAACATTTAACATTTGAAAAGTCTGACTTTGTTAAAAGTTGTTTAAAAGCATGTTTTATATATTTCTCTAATTAAGGAATCAAAAACATTATATTAGTTTTAGTAGTTTTGGTATCTGTACCAAAATTCTGGCATTGAATTGGCCTAGACAATTCATCACGCTATCATATACAGAGTTTACATTTACATCTCTTTCGCATAATTATATAAATACTTGCAGGCATCAGTAACCATTTCTAGCCCTATTTATGCACAATTTGATGTACATTAAGATTCATTTATGAGCCTGCCTGAGGACCACTAACCCTCAGTCTTAAGTAGAAGTGATTTAAGACACATACAGTACAATAAGTTTCTCTGCCTCTCTCTCGCTACTCTTTTAATTCCCTACCCAGCCCACTGGGCACCACACTCACATGTATCCATCTCATCAGTGACAAGTCTCATTACAGCATGTAACTTTTTAGAAGTAGACTACTACACGGGAGGCCATTTAATATTTAGAAATACAGCCGAGCTTGTGTTCACATGAGAGGGAGAAAAAAAGAGACTGGTTTCTGGGTAGCAACTGTGCACCAAATCACCAGCGCAGCATTATGTCATCACGTGACGAAACACTGTGTTTTGATCACACATGCACGACAGGAAATGTGAGGAATGTCAAAAAGCTGAAAGTGAGAAGCTGTTTCTGTAGCGTTGGACACACGGACTTTGGGCACAGTGATGAAGAGAGCATTCAAGCAAATCAAAACTAATATGAGTCAAGTTTCTCTGAAACTGCACTGGCATATCATCGTCATCACAACAACATTAGAGAACAGCAGGGAGCGAGTGTCAACAAGGGAAATATAGGGTTCACATGCCAACAGTCCCATTATCCAGCCAGCTGTGTCAATACACCCTGTGGCCCAATCAATTTAGCTGCCCTGAAAGACCACTCATGCCTAATATATGACTATAATGCCTTGCTCTAGATGCAAACAGCACTGGTCTCCATGTACATTTCATTAGGATCAAAATGGACCAGACTTAAAACTAAACATACCTCATGATAACTATTAAGAACATATGATAAAACATTGAAACACTATGTTGAAATAGCCAGATTTTACTTATTTGCGTGTGGAACTGTATCTATGTTCCCCTTCCAGATATGTACAGTAATGTGAGAAATTAAATTATATACTGTATGACAAATATGATCATGCAGTATTAGCCATGTAAAGCCGCTGGACATATTTCCTGCGGTGCTTTTCTATATATTGATGCAGTGTTACCAATGCAGCTTAAATAACAACTGTAACTTTATGCTGGCACGTCTGGGGAGAAGAGTGAGGGGCTGCCATCATATAAAATGCTCTTTCAGAGTGGGTCAGCAAACCATCAGCACTGATCGGGTGATGTCTCCTGTGTGAACAAACGCATCTCAACAACACCTCTAAGAGGCTGGAATGAGTTAGAGGGGAATAGCCTCTCAAATAGCTACTTTCCACAGCAGGAACTTTTCCAGGAACCAAGGAACCTTTCTAGCTACTCAGGAACCACAATCTAAATGTATTTTCTGGTCCCCCAAAAGTGCCAACTCTAAATGTATTTTCTGGTCCCCCAAAAGTGCCAACTCTGGTGATAGTCCTTTCAGATGACTCAAGAACTACCAGGACAGAGCTTTCCGTATTACTGATTGATCAAACACAAACCTCCAGGCTGCTACAACAGTAAGTCAAGTGTAAGTCATTCATTGATACTGTAAGAAAACATTACTTTACCCTAATTTCAATATTAGGATGAGAGATATTTTAATCTGAATTTTTATTGATGTTAAATACAAAGTTACAGTCACTTCCCAACTTACATCAAAGTCGTATGACTATAAATTACAAACCACAACGTCTGACTCTGACTAATTTTCCTAATATTCACAGCTCTTCAGACTCAATTGGGACTTAGGAGGACCAAATAATTCCAGGAATTCTGGGACCAGAAGAAAAACATTCTGGAACTAAAAGTCCCTTTTGCGCATTCCTGTTTGCATTTCCATGTCATCTGGTGAACTTAAAGATTAGAAATGCAATTTTCACACATAAGGAAACAACAATACAGTGATCCTGTTGTGCTTTGATGTTTGAATTTGGTGTAATAAATTAATAAAAAGGACTCCGACCACACCCGGACCAGGGACTCTTTGTACACCGGGAACTATCGCACACAAATTATATTTAGTCTGTGGTTCTACCAGTCAAAATGCTGGTAAAGTTCCCGAGTTCCTTAAAAAGTTCCTGGTTCCCTGGGAAAATTCCAGAGGTTAGTTTGTGGGACATTTTGGTAAAAATGTGCAACTCCTCCAGAGAAAAACAACAGCATAACTGAAAAAACATAGCGTGCTGATTGAGGAGAAGTATGGATATGGATTCAGGCCACAAACTAAACACAATGTGTGTGTTTGCATGTCTGAGTCAGTGTGGCTGGCTGTGTATTTGAGTACCTTGACCCTGCTGACAGCCTCCTGGGCCTGCATCATGCGTATGTTCTTGGACGGGTTTCTCTCAGACAGCAGCTGAGTGGAGCCCAGGTAGTTAGCAGCAAATATAATTCCATCAATCAGGTCTTCTGGTTCGCAGGGTCCTGGGACTGGGCCAGGGAGAAGCAGAGAGGATGGTGATTAATGGGGAGACATGGGGAAGGAAGAGTGCAGTAAGACTGAAAGGGTTTTGTGTGCAATGGAGTGTATTGTAATCACTGCAGTCAACGTGCTGGGTGGAGAAATAGAGCCAAGCACTGTTGCTCTGGAGATGGAGAAATGGTGATAACTGGCTGATTGGGAGTGAGCAGTGAGACGGCCACTGGCTGTGAGCTGATGGAGGTGCAGTGCCGGTGGGAGGCTGGGCTGAGATTAATCTGCATCTGTGATATGTAGATGTGGACTCTAAGACACCCACCCAGGGACGCACTGCAATGTCATGATCTGAAGGAGCAGACAGGCAGCTAAGCCTCTCACACATTATTAGAATTAGCATCTGCCCAGAGGCAGGGAAAGAGCACTGGAAGAGTCATATCAGGCCTGTGATATGGCAGACTGAAGGCAAAGGAACTCTTGGAAAGGTTCCATGCACTTACAATATTTTGATTTCGTCGCCAAACAGGTGTGCAGAGAGATTAACTTACCATCGACAAAGCTGGGGAACGATGCAACTTTCTTTGTTGGCTGGAAGACAAAAACAGGATATGACAGATAAGTGGTTGTGAATAGGTTTACAGTGAATTAAGCATCTCTCTACAGTCTAAAATAAACAAGTCAAAACCAGTCGATATATGAATATTGTCAGGTGTTATACGCTAAGATCTGCCATTTTTCTTTTCTTTCTTATGTACAATACTGTATTCAAACAGCATGTGCCCATTCGTAAAATCAAGCAGCAAGTCCTACAAATTTCATTTTAGAGTTGCTTCCCCTCCATTTCTAACATAATATGCAGGGAAGCCTTCTGATTTACTTCAAATTAAGCATAATAAAACATAGAATAAGGCAGATCCCACCCTGTAAAACCATTCTGTCTATTTATTGAGAAACAACAGGTTACATTGTACTGTGTTTTACGTCCGCAAAACAGTGATTGTGATTTGTCTCTGACCTTCCATAAAACATGCAAGTTGACCCTTCTATCATGCGCGACATGATGCCCATCTAATATTTTGGCTGGTAATTGGTTTCCACAAACTCCCATGACATAAAATAATCCTGTGTGAATGAGTGATTTTACTTTTAAAATGTGACGTGCCGTGTTTTGAAAGCTTATGAAAGTTTAAAAAGTTGCCCTGCTACTACAAAAACAGTTTTGTTGCCATCAATGATTGTTTTACCTGACTGCAGAGATGCAAACATACAACCTTGTCCGGTTTAAAACACAAAATGGTTCTGACATTTACAAAATGTAGCTATGTATGAACACAAGGCTAAACGTGTAAAAGTGTACATTTGAAAAGAAGCAGAATTATGGTAAGTTACAAACAAGGCAGGAACCCCATCAGAAATGAATAATCATAACAGACACTCTTGATCCCTGTGGAGAAATTTCCTTTGGTGCTTTTACTTAAAATAGGCATCATAAAGATTCAGACATTTCTGTTATATTCCAGCAATGCCCTGCCCCACATTCACACCGTTAAATGCATTTACACCTTGGTACTTCTCCTGCTGCAGAAAATGGGTGCACTGTGTGCGGGCTCTGCAAAAGTGGGTGCAAAGCGTTACTCATCCACTTCACACACTGACATTGCTGTGAGGCTATCGGCAAGAGATGGCTACAGAGAGAGCTGTGATTTGTGAGGTGATTCATTACATTCAAACACTCATCCCACTGGATCTATTGGATCCCCTAACCTGCTCACTACACACACACACACACACCCACAGAAGGTTTACTCTGCCCAAGGACAGGGAGGTGTGGTTGGAGCCTGTACAGGAAGCATCCACTGCAGACATCTCAGTGAAAAACGGCCCTCATAAAACCGCAAGCATACAAGCTGCTCAATTACCAGGACACTATCACGCCGTAAGCAGAGGACATGAGCTGAGGTTGTAATTACACAATTACTAATTTGCTCAGGCATCCGCATACACACACACATACACACAGATAAACAACACCATCCTCTGTCTAAAGTGTGAGCGACCTTGAAACAGATCTAAAGGAGAATGAAGGAAACACTGCAATAGCACATCCAGCAACATCTTACCTCTGGTACATTGTTGTTCTCCAGGGGAACGTTGAGGTCAGAGCGCTGCTGTTTTCTGGGTTGCTCTGCACCATTGCTCACCTGGCAGGTCAACACAGAAGAACAGGTGCGAGCGGAGAGGAATTAGAATAGAATAAAACTGAATACTAAGAGAGTAGTATCGTGTAGGCTAAGTCAAACACATGGAGAATATTTTCTTTCTGTTGCTGGTTGGAACGAGTCGCAGAGGTTCAGGTTGGAGGAAAAGTAACGTGAATGACATGTGGGTATTATGAATGTGTAGGTGGGCCTGCTATATAAAGAAGGTGCGTGTGAGAGTCTGGCACTGTCAAAATCCTCCGGACAAATAATAACAAATATAAAGTGTTAATCTACAAATAAAAAAATTTAAAAAAAAGCATTATGTTTTTTTGGAAGAACACAGGCAGTCTGGGTTCAAACTGATGTGAGCTAGCACATGGCTACATTCTGACTTATACTTGTCCTCCCAGCCAGCTCTTTCTTATGTCTCATCTTTTGTCAAATATATGGACATATGCAGTGCATCCAGCGTATAATCACTACAGAGGGAGGATTACATTTATTCTCCTGGATATCCATCTTGAAGTCCAGAACTGTTCATTAACATTCAGTAGTGTAACTGAAACCCCCCTGCTATTAAAAGCTCTCCCTCATTGGTGTGGCAGTAAAAAAGTAAAATTTAGTATTCATCATGCTGCCCAACTCAGTTGTGCAAACAACCATTAAATTAATTAGATCTGTGTTGTTTGCTATGCTAGCATGCTAAACTGTGATGTTCTACAAAGCTACATTCATGTACAGAATCCCAAGTGAATTGAAATCTTGTACATGCCTTCATCTGTAATAAGAAATCATAGAAGAGGCTACATGTAGAACTCCACCATCCATAAATCAGCACCACATCAATTTTAAGTCATTAGCATAATTAACACTCACAGGGCCACCACTGAGCAGACTGGCAGCTTCTGCCAAAGCGTGCATGACGGGACAGATCCAGCAGGACTAAGTCAAAACTAAAATCATGTGACATTTGATACTTTTCCATAAAGTATCTTCAGCAAAAGGTAAGACTGAAGCCACCACACCCCTTAACTACAGCACGTGGTTGGCTGACAAACTACTACAAATACTGAAGTTAAATACATGAATGCCAAATTCTTATGGACATACAGTATGTACATATGATGAATATACACATTTAGCTTTTTAGGCAAAACATAACAGAACAATAATTAAGGGTTGTCAGTGGTCTTTAGCAGACTTTCTTTATGCAGAAATTGCTTAATACAGGCTTATCTAATACTACATACACATAGCAGTCTTTTACTGTCAAAGTGAACATATTTCCAAAAACTGGTGTAATTAAACTAGAACTGCATATCTTAGTGTGGTGGTTGAGAGAAGAGGAAGGACAGGATAGAGGCAGGAATACTCCAGAGACAGCACACCGACACGCCGCTTTCCAGTACACAAGCAACGTTTATTCCCAGCTCACAGTCCAGCAACGTCTTGCACTCTTACTCTGCACCCAAAATCCCCCCCCAAAGCCACCATCATATAAACCTGAGGCCCCACCCATCCAATCCCCAACTGGCCTATCAGGGTACGAGTCTCTGATGGGACAATCAGCCTGGTTAATGCACCCCACCTGGTTTAATTACCAGGACAGGGAACCACCTGGTGGACCTAAGGGACACAGTCAACATGATGAGACATACAATGATTAACCCAGGGAGGGAGTTTGCACTTCCTCACACTTATCAATATCTGAATGGGCCATTTCATTACAAACTGAAATCGAGTAAAAATGAAAACATTTCACTGAAGAAGCAGAATATTATGGGAAATGCAGTCTAAAGGTTTAGACTGCAAAATCACATCAACATGTCATAAATAATTTAACACGGACATACTGACGGTTAAAACATGCAGCACCTTTTAAAGTAAGATTACAATACTGTGTAACATACTTTGCATTCCTTAAATTCATCACACCAACAGAATGTGTGTAGATGACCTCTCTCTGTTTTGTAAGTCTTCTTTTAAACATAATCCTTTGGCTCCACACTGTGCAGCAAAGCTCTAATTAAATCCATTGTTGTCCTGGTTCAGTCAAAGGTCACGCTGAAGTGTTGTACAGAGAACATTTCATTTGATAACAGAAGACGAAACGATCACATCATCTCAGTGAGTCTGGGAGCCATCATTTCTGCACCGTACTGTACATTCTTCCAATTTAATCCAGTTATACTGCCTGACCCAGTTCAGTGCTAGAAATGAGCTACACAGTGATGTACAAGCACATGTGCACATTGTGGAGCAGGTGTGTATCAGCATGCAGCCCACAGGAGACTGTCTGTCTCCTTTTACCATCTGACTTTTGGAAGATGGGGGAGCTCTGCATGCGTTTGAGTTTATTGGTGTGTCTGTACAGTTTGTGTGCATTCATCCAGGTCTGTGAGATGGGGGGGATTCTCAAAGTAACATGGGGGAGGGAAAAGACTCCAGCTATTCTCTGGATTGCACCGTGTCACCTGTAACTCGTCTCCAGCTACTCGCCACAAAGCTGCTTTCATCACATGCGGCGGCCACAGAGCATTAAAATAGCCTGTATATGCAGTATGTTTGAGCAGACTAGCATTGTTATGTTGATACTATTGTTGGTATGTTCTGTGTTTTCCTCTGCGCACCTTTCTCTGCGTATGTACTTCTGATTCGACACATTAGAAATGGGGCACTCTGTGATTCAGTTGAATGGGAAATGCATCTAGCCTTGAATTTTTTTTTAAGACATTTGGACATAACACAATATGAAAAGCACAGGTGTGAATAATAAAATGTATGACGGGTCATAACGATTGCAGGGTCCTGGTGCTTTTCATTTCACACTATTGTGGCTTACTGGGACACATGAACATAACAGAGCCATCATTAGATAAACTGCCTGCTGTGAATAAGAGCTATTAGTTTTAAATGTTGCCTTTTTTGAGAGAGAGAAGGGAGAGCAATACTTATTTCTGAATTAGAAATCCGCTCGAATTTTCAAATTGCAAGGGCTGCCATTTTAATTAAGCTATAACACCAAAAGAAATTTAAAAAAATTAAAATGACATATATTTTCCCACAAATCATTTTGCCCTCTGTTTTATAATCATAATTGTGTTGGTTTACAATGGTTACAATAGAAAAACAACAATGTTGTTATGACATTTTATTTGACAGAGCACTCTCTCCTCCCATCTTTGCTAAGAGTGTGTGTGTTGTGTGTGTGTGTCTCTGTGTGTCAGGATGGTGAGAAACAGGTGGTGCCCTGTGATTGGTCCACTCCAAGGGCTCTCCTTCACCTCTACCATTTCCAACAATAAGCCAGCATGTGTTTCTGTGTGTTGCTATAAAAGTAGAGTAGAAGTATTAAAACCTGGATCCGAAACGTTTGTGTAGATTTGTGTTAGGAATTTAGTAACTTTGTTATGACTCAAAGGTCAAAATTCTGCTTATTTGTAAATTGTTTGCTGTAAATAGTGCACTGTAAATATGGAGCACCAACATTAGCAGTTTGGTAGGAGTGAGAAGCCCCTTTTGTCTGTTGTTAAACATGTCTTAGTTACAGACTTGTCATTAGCTGACATTTGGTTTTGTGTTTAGGGCAGGTTTAGGGTTTGATTAGGGAACTTCTGTTTGTAGTTTTAGGTAAAGTCAGCTCTGAGGTTTTATAAACTAAGCTGCATTAAGTGCAGCTGGCCTTTCTTGGGAATGGGAAGCGTAGGGAGTCACACATCATGTTAGGTCTAGGTTTCCCCCAGATCAGGGATCATTCAATGTTCACAGCTTTAATCTTTCAAAACCAGCTCACCTGCTCATGTGTCCATCTCTGCCTGTCTTCAGGGGAGCGTGGATGTGTCTTCATGCCCCTCTGGAGGTCAGGGTTGTTGTGGTGCATGGAGGGCAGGTTCAGGGACTTGGGCCTGCTGTCGTGGCGATGGTGAGCTGGTGGGTAGGGGGCTGCGTCAGGCTTGGGCTGAGGGTAGTCACTTGGTGCAGGGTCCTGCGCCAGCTCCTCTGGGCTTTGGTCAGTGCCACTGCTTAGACTCCCCATGCTCATACTCATCTTAATCTCCGCAACAATTTGGTCAATGTCCTCCTCCGCCTCCTCCCCCGTCTCCCCCTCTACCACCAGCACCTTACGGCTACGGTACGGAGAGACTCGCACTGAGTTCCCATTGTCCTCTGGGGCATAGTAGTCTCCAGTGTAGGCCCTTCCATTCCTCTCCTCCTCGTCACATTCCTCATCTTCTTCCTCATTAGGGCAGTACTCCTCGCTCTCCGCCTCCTCTTCCTCTCGGGTGTGCAGGGTGTCTTGCAGGGAGGGTTGGTGGTGGAGATGGTGATGATGGTGATGGTCCAAGATGGGTTCTGGTCTGCCATTGTATATCTGTTCGTCTGGATCTTGCGCCACCACCTCACAGCGAACCTCCCCCTCTCCCTCAGCCCACTCCTCCACCCTGTGCCTCTCCCCCCCCCCTGCCCACTGCTCCTGCCTGACCTGGCCCTCCCCTCTCCACTCTTCCCTCACCTCTTCCTCCTCTTCTCTCCACTCTTCCCTCACTACCTCCTCCTCTTCTCGCCACTCTTCCTGCACTGCCCCCTCTCCTTCCTCGTCTTCCACCCATTCTTCCTCTCTCACCTCCCCCTCAATCTCTCCCTCCTCAACCCACCCTTCCACAGCCTCCTGGCATTCATCAGTGTGAGCTCCACCCGGCTGCATGGTGCCGGCACAGTCCCCCTGGCTGTGGCTGTGGTTACAGTCTCCCTGGCTGCTGCAATCCATACCTTCCAGGTAGCTGTCGTCCTCTGGGCAGTAGCGGATGTAGTAAGTCACACCTTCATCCTCTTCTGCCAGCCCTGCAGGAATTTATGATCCCAAACAGACATGTTTCTTAATGACTGGGACTTCTTTATTAAAATCACAATAAGCACTGAATTACTAAACATTCACACGTACTTATTAGGGATGGGAATCGATAATCACTTCCCATTTAAAACGGGTTCCAAATTTGTAAAAGACCCTGGGATTCATTTAGTTTGTATTCGTCACTATCAATTCATCTTAATATAGCACAAGGTTTCAAAGTTTATTTCTATGTGGAACAGAAAAAGAGGATAATTGCACCATTGCTTGAATTCACACAAAAAAAGCATGATTTCCAGCAACAGTGGCAATAAAACTTCTAAGTACTTCTGAATACCTGAAAAAATTACAGCTTCGATGATGCTGCGGCCTCTGTTACTTTTTAGTTATTGTAGTTTTTCTTCTGCTTTTCTGTATATGCTGTTACATATTTTAACAGAGATTAAGAAACATAAAATTTTATTTGTGCTGTAAACATAAGCGTAATCTTTTTGTTCCCCTTAACATTAAAGAACAGAGAATTCAGAATGCATAACGGATGAATGCACACTGGAGGGGCAAATATAAAATCTTTATCCGTGACAATAATCAAATATTTATTACCCACATGATTGACATCATACTCACCATCATCATAGTCTTCCTCGTCATCTGAGGTGTTGTTAATGTAATCAGAGCTGGAGTCGTCATCCAGGCTGTCAGCTCCAGCGTGGAAGTCTGCCTGGTCTGGGTCATCTTGGTCATGTTCATGTTCATGTTCTGGCGTGGACGGCGTCGCTGGCCGCTGGTCCTGCGCTTCTGCATCTGCTTGGCTGCTATACCGCTTCACTTGAACCTCTGCATCTACATCCACTTCTGGATGGTTGCGACTCACATCTTGAGACTTAGGAGAAGAATATTGTGCCTTACAGGAATGGGGGAGGGGTTTTGGATCATGTGGCTCTTTGGGGTAGCGAACTGGGCGTTGCCGTGGGGGGAGGGCTTTCAGATCACATGACTCTGTAGGATGAGGAGTGGGACAGGAGGCAGGGCCTGGGGCAGTCATACTGTTTCCTCCGCTGGTCCCCGGCCTCTTCCTATGAGCCATGATTGGCTGCTTACAGGCCATGCATTGTTATTGGTTTGATCCTAGGAGACAGACAAAGACACAGGGGCACAGCGTTAGAAAAACATCAAACTGCTAATTCACCTTTGCAAGTGCATCAAAAGAAAGGAACAAACTACTGAATCAAATAAAATGTTCAAAACTAAAGCGGTAAGCTTTTGTTACAACCATGTGTCTGTCTGTTTCAGCAGGCTGAGAAAGATGACACCACCCCTCATCAAAATGGCAAATCACCACACAGTAGATTCCATTTATTAAACACAATGTCTTTCATTTATTTCTCTCACTCTTTTTCTGCACTTTGCATACAGCTGCAACATGTTTTCAGTGCCTGACAAACCAATATACTCCTGTAATTGAGCACGACAGTGTCTGGTTTATTTTATCCACATTCAGAGCAACACTTTACTTAGTAGCACTTTGGCTTCAAAAACACAACATTGGGCTCAGTATATTGCTCAGGCCCAGCTTCAGAACAATAGACACAAAGAGCAGAGCCTGTCTCTCACTGCTTTCGCATAAATCTAATGAGACACTGCCAGAGAATCAATAGTTAAATCAAGGTCATCTCCACATAGCTGCTGCACATGGGCCCTGATACCATTGGGCTTGCTGTCTATCGAGACCTGTATTGTTCCTTCAGTAGCTTGCTGGCTGAGAATGGTCAACCTGGCAGACAATAAATTCTCTTCCCACAAAAGACCTGTTTAACTAGTGCAGGTGAGAAGCCTGATATCTTGCACAAGACTATAATCCCAAATGTTCATGTGAAACCCTCTACAAAAACACAATGAACCTGTCTCAGTGTGGTGTGATTACTGTGAATGAAGCTCATGGAAACAAACACCTAATTTTACTATCAAACATCAATAACTAAACTGTATATGGCCAGCCTTTTAACAGCTACATAATCCAGTTAGATAAACAAGAAGGTTTCTAGCATTAGTTGTATCAACATTAAGAGCAACCACGAGCAGGCTGTGCAACTGTGACAAGAACAGATAGATATAAAGTATTAAGCTTACTTTCTCCAATACAAAAAACGTATGTTATTAAAAAAAAAGGTAACCCAAAAAGATAAAGGTGTCCTATAAATCATAAATGAACCCCATTACAGAAAAGGAAACACACAAACCTCAAGCCAGCATCAGCACACACACGCAAACAATTCCAGGATTAGAGCCATAACTGCAAAAACTGAAAAGGTTCAGAGTATGTGTGATTTATTTTTCTTTCTGTCAAGCACGCCCTCTGTGCCCTGTCATCCATTTCGTTGCCATCAACACTCTGTTGTGCCATCCAGTTGCCATGAACAACTGCCCTTGGAGGGGTGTTGTTGCTGCTTTCCCCCATTTTCCTTCACCATAACTACATTTTCCACCAACAGCGATTACACAGGTTAATTAGCTCTGCACAGCCTGGCACAAACACATCCCCTCTCAAACACAAACACACAAATACAGAGAAGAGCACACAGAGACACAGACACACACAGTTGGTTGTTCCACAGGTAAGCCAAGTCAGGGGACTAAGAGCAGATGTACTGCGCTGGGCTCCTGCAACTGTGTGGCAAAGAAATGTTACATATACAGTAAATATGAGCACTTCCATGGATGTTACCACTCACACAGAATTTGTAAATGCACAGACACCTGTTCTGTACACCTGATGAATTACAGCAACATGTACCTCTAATGAAGCAATTTTGTTCATCATTCAAAATGGCTAATAAGCAGGTTTTCACTCCAAACTTCTGCTAATGGCTTAAAAATGACCTCAGCTTGTTAACATCTAGGAAACATTGCATTGACTGCATCTCTTACCTGAGGTCCTGAGCTGGGATGTGGTATACAATAGCAAAGGGATCTGCTGTAACGACGGCCCCATCCTCCTTCCTTTCCTCCCACCCGCCCTTCTCTTTTCGCTCCTCCCTTCCCCCCCCAGCTGCTACACAGCATGCACCTCCCTGACTCCACCCTCCTTCTTCCTCCACATTATGTCCCAGCATCCTCCTGTCAAGGCCCAGCATTGCCTCATGCAATTCACTAGAGCTGAGGGTAAGGATCGGTAACTATGGGTAACTGCATCCCCTGGGGACTGATACCCTTTGACCTCCTCTTTGTTGGCCCTGTAGATTCACGAACCCTCTTTTTCTGGTGTGGTGTTGCCGTATTTATGTTTCACGTCATGCTTTTGATTGTGTTACATTTTTCCCCAGAGTAACGTTTATAAGTCCCTAACTTTGGGCTTTTCCCAAATCTGCCTTGTCTGGCATGTATTTCAGATTTGACTGTGTTTATTGAATTTGCATGCATTTGTACATGAATGGTAATGCCAAGACACACAGGAAAACTGTCCCACCTGTACAGTACCATTAGGACAGATTTAGAATTAATTATGACAGTATTAAACTGTGCTTATACACATGGGATGTTTCTACATGTCGTGAGGCCACTTTGTACCTGCATTTTTATGATCTTTCAATTTGTTTATCCATTTGTTCATTTCCCACGCAATCCATAAGCCCCACTTCAAGTGTATGAACACAATCTGTCATGTTTCGTGGACTGGGTTCGGAGTTTGCATTTCTCATTACACGTGGACTCCTAATTATTATGAAGTGATGCCTAATGCTCAACAAAAAGGTTTACACATACAGCTGCCTAGTACATTCACAGGTGGCTGAACACATTTAATAACTGACTGGAAGCTCACTGCCTTGCTCATGAGCACTTTGTCAGTGTTCTTTTTTGATTCACTGCCAACAACCATATTTTCCCACCTAGTTTAGGGAATTAGTGATTAAGGGATAATAGTTCATTTCACTTAATTTTGTTGTGATATGTTATCCAGTCATCAACTTAAGTAAACTTAAGTGAACACGTCTTCTGGACCTGATGCGTTTAGCCAATGTTGGCAGTCACAGTTGTCTCTAGTCAGCTGAAGACAGCAGTTGTTGATCCTGATCGGTTGTAGGAGACAGTGTGTGAGGGGCACCTGACCCCTATTGCGGTGCAGTTTGTCCGTATCAACATTTTATATTCATTAACAAGCAAAATACCGCAAGGTGACAAAGTCAGACAAAGCAAAAACTTTACTTGACATTTGCAATTATTTTTAAAGGACATTGCGATTACATGGTCAGCATCTTCAACCCTAGGCCACCAGGACGTGGGTTTAAAAGATTGTGTATCTGAGTTAGTCTCTCCTGCACAGGTTGTTTTCTCTGCCTTCTGTCCAATGTATGCAGGGATATGCTCCAGCCCCATGGGAACCTGCACAAAAATGGAGTGGCTAAAGAAAATGAATCAATGATTGGTGCAAAAAAGAAATCAGAATCCAGCTGGCTCCATCACCGAACACTTCCTTCAACAGCCCACAAGCACACACGCACATAAAGTATCTGTCTCCCACATAAATGCACTGAAATGTAGGCACTGATTCAAGCTGTTGCCTTAAGGCTTGACACACACACACACACACACACCCCAACAGTACTTATAACATACCAACGTGCCTGCAATAATCCCAGTTGTCTGTTTTGAGCTGCATCAGTAGACCACTTGTGCAGGGCTGTCTCCATGAACAGACCTATTCATGTCTGCCACAAAAAACTTCATCCACAGTAGAGGTGTCAAAGTTACGGCCCACGGGCCCGCAAAAGGGTCCAATCCGGCCCACTGGATGACTTTGCAAAAGTGTGAAAATAGCAGAGAAATCATTAATTCCAATTTTTCAATAAAATCCATTGCTATTCCTACTTTGCTGTCCTAATAAGAGCAGCAGGCACAAAGCCTTTCAGGCAGAAACACCTGAAGGCTAACTTCTACCACGTGCGAGTGGCTGGCCCTATGCTGATTATGCAATTAGACATCCCACGTGTTTACATACATGCTACGTGGCACAACACTGTCAAGCTAGACTACTGTTCATGCAGGAGCCGCCGGTGGAAAATGTCTTGTCGGGTTTTACATAAAATGTTTTGTGCCTTTGCAGAGCCACTATGATTTGAAATTGCACTTATTTTTCATCAAGACATCTCAGGCTGTTCATCTGTTTAATAAATGGATGGTTCATTAATTGCAAATGTTTTCAGATTATACTTCATTTGTACATTTGGAGGTTATTATTTATAAGTTATTATGCAATGGTTTACTGGTCCACCCCACTTGAGATCAAATTTGACTGTATGTGGCCCATGAACTGAAATGAGTTTGACACCCCTCAGAACCTCCCCTTGTTCAGCAGACACATGTCTCTGTGTGTGTGTGTGTGCGTGTGTGTGTGTGTGTGTGTGTGTGTGTGTGTGTGTGTGTGTGTGTGTGTGTTAAAAGCAGGGCTGAGGAGAGGACAGAGGGCGAGAGAAGCAGTCCGAAAGCAGCAGATGGCTCGGTCAGAGTGTGGGCCTCGGGAATACTAATGTCTCTCTGACTTGAATTCTAAGTAATGACCTCTGTTCACA
Source organism: Gadopsis marmoratus (assembly GCA_036023855.1). Taxonomy (NCBI): domain Eukaryota; kingdom Metazoa; phylum Chordata; class Actinopteri; order Centrarchiformes; family Percichthyidae; genus Gadopsis; species Gadopsis marmoratus. Next base: position 28,587 of record JAVQJF010003916.1, read on the forward strand.
CCAGTGAATTAGACAGTCAGGCTTCAACAGGCAAGACAGAACAGATGAGAGTGTTGTTTACCCTGCAGAGTGTTAAAGAACCATGAAAAAATAAGATTATCAGCCCAAATATAACATAGCTATTCAAGTCTTCTTTAAATCCAATAAGACAAAAAATACTATAGGAACTAATGATGTGAAATCACCCTTAAATATATTTTAAATTAAGTTGTTTCTTTAATTTTGCCGGGTGGTAGACTTAGGAAACACATCATTAGTTGGACAGCTGCAAAGATGAAATCCTTAGTCAGAGCGAACTACGGTATTATTCAAATTTTTTGTATCATGCAGTTGTTGTGACTGAAGGCGAACTGATTCTGCAGCTTGCTTTGACAGACTCAGGCAACACTAATGGCCAAACCGTGTCAAACTTATTTTGCATGCCTGATCACAAATATAAAATGGATATCGGAAACATTTTGTCATTTCCTTACCAAAGGAAACATGAGCTACTTTTGATAAGTGTCCAAGGGAACCAACATGAAAAAAGAAAAAAGAAATCAATATTTGCTGGCTCTGCTCTGAAAAACACTTGTAATGAGTCCACATTACAGTCTGTAAAGATTCAAGTCATTTTATTTCTTGATAATAAAATTGTTATTTTGTGTAAAACCTAATAGGTTGGTCTAATGAGCATTAAACACACACAAGATGCATGCACAAATTCTGTGTATAATTGACAATAAAATGCTACTGTGATTTCCATTTATGATCTGTTAACATTAAATACATTCTGCTATGTTTGCGTGGGTGCCTGTATGTGCACATATAGTGGTCTAAATGATTACATAATACATTTTCATCCTGCCTTTGGGGTCTTACCTCTGCTTGAGGCTCATTTTTCACAATGAAAGGGAAAGAAATGAGAGCTGTCTGCCGAACTGAAAGTCAAAAGCTGACAAACAGGGATGGAATATGGAGGAGGTCACAGGGAGTTTCAAGAGAGAAAGTGATAATGGAGAGAAAGAGTCTTCTCCATTTCATTTCATTTAAAGATGGAGACCTGGCTATCTGCTGCAGCTCAGCACAGAGGAAGTTGCTGTTTCAATTGAAGTGTGCTTTCTGCTTGGTGCTCTCTCTCTCTCCCAATCTCTCTTGCACAAACAGACACATTTCTTCCTTAAAAATCGTACTTTTAAAAAACTGAACATGCACACAAATGTCCACATAAATACATATCTGTCCCTGTTCTTTAAGGATCTACATGGATGTAATGGAGGATAAACTCATCTAAACTCACTTAAACCACATTTAATAGGTGCAGCATAAATGTTCCCATCCTTTAGGGCATCTAAATTCATGGTAGATGTGTCAGCAGTGGCTCTACTGAAACCACTACTGTTCTGCTTCTAACCCAAGGCATGCTGGGATAGGCTCCAGCCCCTGGCAAATTTAGCAAAAATGATGACGTTATCAGCATGTAAATTTCTCTTATATAACTTAAAATCTTTTCAATTAAAGTCAAATAGATCAAAGCACAAGGACAGACATCTGAAAAGAACTGTAATCAAAAAAAACATTTAAAATCACCAGTTGACTAGGTTTTTAAATTGTTGATTGCACATGACACAACCTTTACAGTGACAGTTTCACAAATATTCCTAAAATCTCCCTGTTGTGTGAATTTGAGATATCTGCATTTAGCCTCAAAGAGTCATATTTTCATAATATTATGCTGTTTTGTAAATTGATTTGACTGTTACTTGGAATACAGAGGTTGATGGTTTGATGACCAATTGAGCTGCATTTCTCCTCATGGCCATAGTGTGTTTATTCTGTGGAAAAAACAGTAATTTCCTGTGACACAAACTGATATCAGTGGTTGGAGATATGACCCCAAATCAGAATCTGTCTTTGAGCCCAATTTTCAGGACCACAAAAAAGGAGCTGACACGATATCCAGCCTCATAACAAAGCAATGCGTTCAGTTTAATTTCATTTACTGTATTCATCCTGGAAGGGGAAAATAAGTGATTTAATCTGTAGTACAGGGGAATTTTGTCAGCCAGGTTATAAAGCATGTAGGCGTTAACACTTTGATCAAGCATTCCTTCGATAGATAGGGCCAAACTGGAAAAAAAGCAAGCCTCTACCCTTTTAACTTGATGGTCAATCAACTTCCTAATGTACCATCTAGATATTCTCTTCCCAGAGACCAGAGGTGGTAAACCTGTTGATTTTAAATGATGGCAGACTGACCTGAAGAGTAAATCCAAGCATCATGGGGAGAAATCTGAATTTCTGAGATACTGAGTATGTCAAACTTTAAATTTTGTAATCCATAAAATAATCTGTTGCCCCTTATGAAGCTGCCACCTGTCATCTTTATTAGGGTCAGCTCTAAATATGTAGCATGTAAACAGTCTAACACTGAACTACCCTAACAACACTTCCACATCATTAAACACATGCTGACAAATTGTGTAATAACCTGACCATGCTGCTTGTAAATAAAGAATAAAGGCACTATCAGAGAGAGACAGAGCGCAAAAACGAGTTTCCCCTCAGCTGTCTCATTGAGATTCAGCGTTTGTTCTCTTCGCAGCCTCCCACTCACTTCAGGACGACAACAACAGAGCGATGCAGGAGACAGGAAGAGAGCAAAGACTTGGTGAGCAGCAGGAATGGCACAGGACCATAGAACGCATGGCTCGCTCCCCCGCCATTCTGCCTGCCAATGACCATCTCGCCACTTGAAGCACACCACAGACACTCTCCTCCTTCACCCTTGACTGTTACCATGGCAACTCTTTGTTTTCCAGCACAGTCTCTCAGAGGAGGACTGTCTCAGCCAATCATCAAACAACACATTCTACAGAACAACACACACATGCATGCACACATTATTCAAACTATGCTACTGTGATAATATAGAATGGGTTTTTTTTTTTTTGTGCAGTTTTGGAAACATAAGAAAGCAGAACATTTTTGATGTCAGCTGTGATGAGTAAATGTACCCCCGTCATAACAAATGAAGGCAGAACGAATCCACCAGATGGACATTTTTCTTTTTGGGTGGCACAGTATCAAAGGACCACATTGTCTAGCTTCAGGAACACAAGCAACAAGCCTCCATCAAGATTCACAGTGGTGAACAATTATATCCAAGACAAGACTAAAGGGGGAAGCAAGGGGGACGCTATCAAATCTGGATCTGGAGAAAAATAAAGACACTATAGACATTAAAATAGTAAAGAAACAAATGTATACTTAAATAGTTTCTTCTTGATGTTTTGTTTTTTAGCCACGCTAGCAGTCATTTGTGGTTTTGAATGGAATGTCTTGACAACTATTGGATGGATTGCAGTGAAAGACATTCATGTTCCCATCAGGATGAAATGTGCTAACTTTGGTGGTTCCCTGTCTATACCTCTACCACCATCACCAGGGCAAAACTTAAATGGCCTTTTCTGGATTGGTGTTACATAACGTTACATTCTGGCCATCAAAAATGTACTTTGGCCACCAAATTTAGGGGCTTGGTGGCTCGTGCGGCCAGCGATTAAAAATATTAGCGTTTATCCCTGGCATACTAACATACTAAACCCAAATAAACATAGTACCAGCTTGCATTATAACGTAACGTCATCATGAGCATACTGACCTTACCGTTTAGCTGAAAGCACCACTGTGCCTAAGAACAGCCTCATAGAGCCAATAGCATGGATTTTCATGTTGGCGCAGGTTCAGTGTCACACTGGCAAACTGGTATTTTCCTGTGGCAGTTTGTTTATCTCGGTGACTCGCTGTGCATCCAGCGGCACACTGCCATCTTGGTGCCAAGAATGAGTGTGTCTCGCGTGGTCCGCTGCTCGCTTGTTAAGAAAACACACCCATATGAACCTCTGAAATCACACACACACCCTTCCATGTTGTGTTTGTCTTCTTTCCACTTTCATTCTGTTTTTCAAGCAGCTGGCATGTGATCATGTAGACAAAAAAACTATTTATTTCGATTATCGTTTTAATACCAGCCAGACTAAATTAAAGATTTATTTCTTACCAGCTCTGTAATTCAGTTAGTAGTCTATACTGAAGGCCTTTTCCACACTTGTTGCATGTGACCACGAAATGCAACAAGAGCAAACTATCACTCAGGTTAACTCAAGAGTCTGGACACATACTACTTGTGGGCTCCAAGGCTGACCGGGTGGCACATTGGGCTAGTTTGGCCTATATTTTAAGAAGGAACATGAAACGGTCTCTAAAGTTTGCCTGGCGACAAGCCCAGGTTGCAAAGAGCTAAACACAGATACTGAGGCGATTTCACAGGGTTTAATTGAAGCTGTCAACTGAGTTTGGTTTCTGATGAGAGGGGATGAGTGAGAGAGAGTTTGATATGTAAAATTGTGAACTTGGGGAAAAACAGTAAAAGCAGCCTTGTCATCACACTACTACTCATCCATGGTTGGGACTGCCACCGCTGCACCCACGTTAGCAGCAGGGAAAACATTTTTGGTTTGGATTTAATGAGAAATCCTCCCACACCATTCTCTCCCAACCAGGCTGAAATCTGACAACAAAATAAATGGGTATTAATCCTATAGCCACATAAAAGAGGATGGAGAGAATTAAGATTAAGGAGATGCTGCTAATTAAAAAGTATGGTTGGTTGTTCTGTCTGCTGATAAATAAATATATGTGGAACGACAACATGCAAGATAAAAAAAAAAGCTCCGCTATTTCTTTTTGTTTGAAAGGGGATTAGTCCAAAGTCCTGACACAAATAGGACAGAGGAAATAAATCTCAGGAAATGAGAAATGAGATTGCAAAAAGGAAATTTTTTTAAACACAGCCAATAATATTTCTTTTGCTACCCCTACTGACCAGCAGGCTTTTCAGTACATCAGCAAATAATGATAAAAATGGATTTAACAAATGTGTCCCCTTTTTTAACATTTAAGATCCTTGGCTACTTTTGATGAATGTAAAAATGAGCTTTGTAGAAAAAACATACACCAATCAGCCCTAATACATACTCTCGCCACATGAGGCCACATTGTCGTGCACCAGGAGGAACCCAGGACCCATTGCCCCTGCGTAGGGTCTAACAATGGGTCCAAGGATTTCATCCTGATAACTAATGGCAGTCAGGGTGTTGTTGTCTAGCCTGTAGAGGTCTCTGCATCCCTCCATGGATATGCCTCCCCAGACCATCACTGACCCACCACCAAAGCGGTCATGCTAAACGATGTTACAGGCAGCATAATGTTCTCCACGGCTTCTCCAGACCCTTTCACGCCTGTCAACCTGCTCTCATCTGTGAAAAGCACAGGGCGCCAGTGGAGGATGTCGGGCCCTCAGGCCTCCCTCATGAAGTCTGTTTCTGATTGTTTGGTCACAGACATTCACACCAGTCGCCTGCTGGAGGTCATTTTGTAGGGCTCTGGCAGTGCCCATCCTGTTCCTCCTTGCACAAAGGAGCAGATACTGGTCCTGCTGCTGGGTTAAGGACCTTCTACAGCCCTGTCCAGCTCTCCTAGAGTAACTGCCTGTCTCCTGGAATCTCCTCCAGGCTCTTGAGACTGTGCTGGGAGACACAGCAAACCTTCTGGCAATGGAACGTATTGATGTGCCACCCTGGAGGAGTTGGACTGCCTGTGCAGCCTCTGCAGGGTCCAGGTGTCGCCTCATGCAACCAGTAGTGACACTGACCCTAGCCAAATGCAAAACTAGTGAAAACAGTCGGAAAAGGACGGGACAAAATGTCAGCAGCCTCCACCTGTAAAACCATTCCTGTTTTGGGGGTCGTCTCATTTTGCCCCTCTAGTGCACCTGTTGTTAATTTCATTAACACTAAAGCAGTTGAAACGGATTAACAACCCCCTCTACTACTTAACTGAAGTTTAAGTGACTTGATGCTATAGTCTGCTTAAAAAGTGTTCCTTTAATTTCTTTGAGCAGTGTATATATTCGGGGCAGGCTATGTAGCAAATCACTGCCTCGTCACGTGATTTGGGCAGCATAACTATTACCATGTTGACACGTGATGTGAGAGCGACAGTGGGCAGTAATGAGCCTCAAAAGAAGAGAATGACAAGAAAACATGAAGGAGACTGAAACAGTAAATACAGAGCATAAAGTATGCTATGGTTATTTTAAACCATTTCTTAAGTGAATTTACTGTATTACTGTATCATGATATATATTTTTACGGTGATATAAAAATGACATACCATATAGCACTATATAAATAAAACAGAATTTAATCCTTGATAGAAGATTTTGGCCATATTGGCCACCCCTAATTAAAAACATATACAAAAAATCTGAGCAAAAAAATGGCTTTTAAAAATAAAACAGGACATGCTAACTCTCTGTAGTTCAATATTTTTTTCCTTCACTTTGAGGGACTAAAGATGCGCAGTCTCGATTTCTCCCCATAGCTTTACTTTCCATTACCAGGGCCCATATCTGAGGACTCTGCACTGTAAAATGTGATGCATCGTTTAGTGGGATGCATACAGGGTTTCCTTCAAGAGATAATTTGAGCCTGGAGTTGAAGTGTTTTTCCTCAAAGCAGTAACTGACTAAACAATCTGCCTATACTTTTCCTAACTTGCAAAAATGAAGCTTTCTTTTTCCTACATTAAGACTTGATTGCCTTGATTCATTACTGTGTTAGTACTGTCATTAAACATCATATATGTAGCTCCACTGCTCGTTTAATAAACTTAATATTTCATAAAAATGTAATAATTTCTTCTGCCGTGAGCAGAGGTCCTCTTTATTTCAGGCAAAGTGGGGAGCCTCCACTATAAGACCGAAACCCTGAATGAAGAAACACAATTTGGATAAAAATTTAGGGGTGGTTTTAAAAATCCTGGCACTAAATGTTCCAGATATGTGTATTTTACACTCAAGTCTGTGTGCGCGTGTGTGACAGATCTTACTGTATAGCCTCAGCAAAGCCATCAGTGCGGTGTGGGACGACCAGCGTGGGAGTACTGGGAACCATTCTGTCATCATCGTCAAAGAAATGTTGCTGCAACATACAAACATAATATAGTATACCACTTCTCAACACACATACCAAACACGCAAACGATATCTTCAATATCTTACCATGCTGCCTATTCCAGGGGTTAGCTGAGGCCCGCGTCCTACTGAGGGTCTGCGCAGCTGAGAGGGCTGTCTCTGATTAGCAAACACATGTCAGAGGATTCTATGGTTTACATAAAAAAACCTATTCAAGGCAGCAAACTAAACTAAATCTTTAAAATGTTAAAAACACCATTAAAATTGGCTAAAATGTCAAATTTAAACAAATTGGCTACTGTTCCTGATGACTGGGCAAATGGTCTACTATCTGGATGTAGAGCTGCAACAATTAGTTCATGGAAAGAAAATTAATTGCCAACTATTTTGATAATCGATTATCAATCGAGGAACCGTAGTCATTTTTCAAGCAAAAGTGTCCATCATTTGCAGGTGATTCCATTTCATTCCTCTTAAATTTTAGGATGTGCTCCTTGTCTTCATCATTTCTGACAGTAATGAAAGAGTCTTTGGGTTTTGGACTGTGGATTGGACAAAAGTAGCTATTTCACTTCGGGCTCTGGGAAACTGATGAGCAGATCAGATTTTCCACTTTTTTTTTGTTGACATTTTATAGACGAGCTGGTTCCCAACCTTTTTTGTTCGACATACCCTCACAGCCCTATCAGCGGGCCTAAGTATCCCTTTATCACACTCCTTTGGTAGAAGATATGGCTTGCTCAATCGCATTTTTTTGTAGTTTTGGCCAAGTTTGCATTTGTACTACTATTTGGCATGAGAGAAACTGGTTGTTTCAACCATTTAGTTTCTTTACTCCGAGCTTTTTGTTGTATTTTTTCAAACTCGACTTTCTGCAGTCAAAATCAACTTACAGCTAACTAAGGTTGGTGGGAAACTGGGGCATGTGTGGTGCAATCAGATAACATAGTTGGTAGGTTATTGTGACAATAAATATAAAGATCAGCATCACACACACATTTGTAATCTTACTTCTGTAGATGATTCTCCAAACCGCCCCCACCCCCAAATATGTGGATATATATTATCAAATTATTATTTCTACTTTTTCAAAATATCTGAACTTCACAATTTTCCACATATCCCCTTGGAAGCACTCCAGAAGTACCCCTTGGGGTACAAGTAGCCCTGGATGTGAATCACTGTTATAGACTTAACGATTAATTGTGAAAATAATTGGCAGATTAATCCATAATGAAAATAATCCTTGCAGCCCTAGTTGGATGTAACGCCATGGCCAAGTTTGTGCTTAATTTGATCAAGCTATGTTTGTGTGTACCTGTGTGTGTGGGGGTCCCAGCTCTGGAGCTGGAGGTTGGATGTAGAGCCGTGGTGGAAGGGGGTGCGGGGGCCTACGTGGGTGGAGCAGGCGGGGTGTGAGGGAAGAAGAGGAGGGGGAGGAAGCAGAGGAGGACATTGGAGGGAGGTGCACAGGGTCTCTGGGGGGGTCAGACTCTGATGTGGCGCCACTGCTGCCTTCACCTGGAAGAGATGAGCCACTCCCATTAGGTGATTTCATAATGAGGAACAATCTAACCAATCACAGACCAGAGATGGCGCTCACTGTGTGATGGATCAGAGGGACGCTGCGAGTCTGAAGAGGCTCCACACACGGTATCCTCAGCGCTGGGGGCTTCTGGTGGCTCTTCTGCCTCTCTACTCTCCTCATTACTCTCCTCTCCTTCACGCATCCCGCTGTCACCAGCATCATCCTCCTCTTCATCCTCCTCCTCTTCCTCCTTATACTGAGGCCGACAGGGAAAGCTAGTTATTTACTCCAGACCAACAGACCAAACACTTGGACAAGTTCATAAACAGAACAGCACCTCCTCCTCTTCTTCCTCCTCCTCCTCATCTTCCTCTTCATCTTCGTGCTCCTGCTTCTCCTCGCCCTCTTTGCTCTCACGGCTCTCACTGTCCGTGTCGATCACAATGACGTCCCGTATAATAGCAGAGCCCTGAGAGGACAACTGATCAGAGGGGACAGACTGGGACACGCCTTCTTCCTCGCTGTCCTCGTCTTCTTCAGCTAAGACGGGGAAACCCTCCTCTGGTAACTCCTACCCACCAAACGCACACATTATTCAGCATTCTAAACCACTGCAGGTGCTCTTGTGGCAAAAACAAGCACTTTTAATAGATGGACAGGTGCAGTTGCCTACAAGGATTAAGTTGCAGCCTGTTTGGCAGCTGCCGGTGGAGGCGATTTACTGGACCAATTCCAAAACATTTTGTAGTTAGTGCTTTACACCACAAAATATGTAAAAATAGATCCCAGGTTTAAAATTCTAGAATTACCCTAAATGAACCATCGTCATTACAATCCAATTACCAATTCCCTTCTAGTGGAGAGCATTTACAGCTATTAATTTACTGGGCATGTGTGTAAAACTGTTATAGATCTACAATGACTAAAGTCTGTCTCATCTAGGGCTCAAAGTAACAACCATTTCTATTACAGATTAAAAGGGTAGATGCATAACTGTTCAACTCTGTCTTTTAAACAATTGTTAGGTGTCTACATACACTGAAATAGGGTTTGCCTATTCATACTGGAAGATTCCTTCCTTGTAAGGGTAGCAAGATTGCCAAAATCTTCTACTATGGACAGACAGTATGTGTCATTTTATATCACAGTAACACAGTAAATATCATGATACAGTAATTGTTCCGTAAATTCACTTAAATGGTTTAAAATAAGCACAGAATACTTCGTGCTCTGTATTTACTATTTAAGTGTCCTCCTCCATGTTTTCATGTCACTCTTTTCTTCTGCAACGGTTGGCAAACCAGCTTAGAGGCTCATTACGGCCACCAACTGTCGCTCTCATGTCACGTGACAATGTGGTAACAGTCCTGCTGTCCAAATCACGTTACCTTATGAGGCAGTGATTTGCTACATAGCCTGGCCCAAACATATACAGAGACACTAAGGGATAGCTCCCGCGGTGGAAGCAATATCTCTGCCAAATCTCTACCGGTGGACAGATTTCTACTGATGCACGGTGTACAGACAACCCTACTTCCTAACATGCTTCCAATGTAAGTGATGGGGGACAAAATGCGTGGACCTCATACTGTGCTAAATGTTTTACAAAGTTTATCTGAAATCATTTTAATACAAAATTCCCTCTCTGTTACCACCAATCTGAGGTGTAATAGCAGTATTATTATATAAAGATGAGATGCATACAGCTTAATTTTTGATGACATGCAACATAATATTTTATATGAACTTAAATGTAATTTGTCATTTGAAAATCTGCTGATAGACCTGCATGTTGTTCATCTGAAACATGTGTCAGAGGATAAGCCCCTCTCAAAAGCAGAGGATAAATTTCAACGTGTGTGTGTGTTTGAGCACTGTTCTCTGCATATGTGTATGATGATTGACCATTAAACGATCAAACGGTCCAATTCATGAATAGCAGGAGTATTCATTCAAAATATCTCTACTGTCTTTCATTGGTCCGTACTGGTCAAACCAAAATTCATAAACACCAAGTTGCTCTTTCAACAATGCTATGCAAAGCTAGCTAAATGACCCTCTCTCAAATCACTTTCATTGGTAACTGACCTGACTGTTATCTGGTGAATCCTGTTGATCTACCTCATCCCTCAGCTCTCCTTCAATCTCATCACCTTCCATCTGAAACACACAGAATTACACAGCTCTTAATTACACAGATAATAAGCAAACACATACAAAATAAAAAGCTGCCAAAAAACAAATAATGATATTCCCCAGTCTTTCACTCACTCAGTGGGCTAAACATACTTTTATAATAGTCTCATCCAGGTAACTTCTATTCTAATAGATAAATCCAGTATGTGTATAAAGTTAACAGAGTAAGACTGTGTCTATCTTTCGTGTGCAATACAATTCAAACATCAAGTGTGAGACTGTGTGTATCACACTGAAAGAATGTCTAGAGCATGAAAAGGCCTTCAGTGAAGAACATTTTGAGTGTTTTGTCTTTGGGTTTGTGTGTGCGTGCGTTTGCGTTTACCTGCAGTGGTTTTAGTCGTAGTTTTTTAGACGTCGGAGGCGTGTGTGATCTCTCTGGTCTGCAGTCCTCTTCCTCGTTCTCTCTGCCGCGCTTTGAACCTATTTTAAGTCACACCAAAAATACGCACACACACACAATTTAGCTGATATCCAGTAGGGCAGTTGGATGGAGTTATAAGGAAGTGCATTTGTCTGGGCTGAGCACCTTTGCCACCAGAGCCTTCAGTGTTCACTCATGGGCTTTTTACACTGCACGTAGCCCCAGGCTAAGGGAGCTTTGAACAGGGCTAAAGTAAACAATGGAATTTGCGTCATGTTTTTGAGGTCCAATCACATGACATCCTCGTCACGTCTTTTCAGTACATGCGCGCTTTTAATTTACGGCAACATTCAGGTAAGCGGTGGTACTTTGCTGGACACTACACCCATTAGGCACAAATACAGCAACAACTCCTTTGATTGCCACTGCTGGAAAAGGTAAAATAATAGACATTGTCTTTTTGAAGTTTCTGCTCATGGCGACATTTAAAAATGCTGTTAAAGAGCAGCCACGCATCATTATAGAATGTAAACAGTCACGTGTTCCAACGACCATTTAACCTAGGGAAGGTAGAAGTGCAGTGTGAATTGTATAACCATGGGCTTAGTTTAACAACGTGTGTGAAAAGCCTATCAAAGAGGCTATCAGAGTGAGGGAAATACACCAATCTATTTCTTTTACCAAGTTGATTCTTTCCTGTTAATGTGTTTTAAGGTTATCTCTAAAGCTGCAGGGATGTTGGTGGGTTTGGGACAAGGTCCTGCTTACCTGCTCCAATCAGACAGGAGGACATAGATGGTCGCTCTGCCTCAATACTGGGGCCTGCATCCTGATTGGCTACCTGTTGCTGGGTGGGCTGGACAAAAGCTGTGGCCTGGGTGCTGCTGGTTGGCTGAGTTATCGATGAGGGTGTGTTCACCAGATTGGAGCTGGTCGAGTGTAAAGAGGCTCCTGCACTCATCAGCACTGCAGAGAGAAACATTATATTACACTGACCATAGCTAAAGTACTATCCAAACATTATTACTCAACACACAGAATACTTCTTTACAGAGGCTTAAATTTTTTTTTACTACTAAGTTCTACTTGTTATGTTATGTTTCATTTCTTCTCTTCTCTTCCTCTCACCCTCTTGGCTGTCAGTCTGTGTAGTTGGCATAACAGTGGCGGTGGGTGTCGGGATGGGGACAGGTGCCGGGGTAACCATAGGCCGGATACTGGCACGGGGTGTGGCCTTACTACCAGTTGAGGGGCTTGGCTTGTTGCTAGGAGATGGAGTACTTGGGGTGGGACGAATGTTGGCAGTGGGAGGGTCAGACAAGCTGGAGCTGATGGAGAAACCATGAAAAGTTATTGAATTTATTTATGAACAGGTTTTACATGCAATTTGTTTTTCTTGTAAATGAAAATATGACGACAAAACCATTCAGAGTAGTTCTTGTGTTCGTGCATTTGTGTATGTCTTCATTAGTTACCTTCCCCTGTCTTGGGCAGGACTCTTCAAAGATATCTGTCTCTGGTCTGCAGATCTGGCCTGATCACCCACCTAAGTACAGATACAGGTTTGTAATATTTCAATTAGTTGACAGAAATAACTCACATGACATTGTAACAGAAAACTAAGTCATAATATCACAAGCAAAAAGTAGTTATATTTTGTGAAAAGGTTGTTACATTTAGAGAGAAAAGTCTTAAAATTTTGAGATAAAAAATCTTAATATTTTGAGGGAAAAATGTCGTAGCCCCAGTCCTAAAGAGAGCTATAGGTGTCTGTCACAGGGTCTGTGTTTCAAGTTCATTTGACACATAAAATCCAACAGACATCTCACCCCTGTTAACTATGGCCAAGTAAAAAATTTCATACTTTTGTTCTTCTTTCTCAAAATCTCAGAACCCCTGGCTTCTAATAATGGGTTAGGAAAATAATGTGTAATGGAAAAATAATATGCAACGGTCATTACACATTATTTTTAGAGTGCATACAGCATGAAACACAGAATTTCTAAAGTGAGACAAAGTCAACGATCAGTGGCCTTAATATGGACCTTCATGTCCATCAGCCAGTGTGATGCATGTACCTTAGTTCCACTCTGGTCCTGAGGCTCTTCTCTGGGGTCAGAGTGTGCTTGTGTCTCTCTCAGTTCTCTCAGCTCTCTGTCCAGACGAAGGAGTCGTCCTTCATACTGAGACTTGAGGGCATTCATTCTCACCTCTAGTTCCTCCTTACTCTGTTTCAGTTCTTCTATCTCCTGGCTAAGCTGCTCCTTGGCACCTGCAGGTTAAAGGTGAAGGTAAAACATTCCAGTTACTCTAATGTAAAGAAACTGAAACTGCCTAAGAACTTGTTGAACTTACTGTTTAGTTGGTTGATTTTGGACTTGGCTCCCATGAATACCTTCTTCATCTTTTCCTCTTTTTCAGTCATCTGCTGTCTGAGCTGCTCCTCTCGGCTCTTGTACTCAGACTGCTGTAGGGAAACAACACAACACTCGAACTGCTTCTCTTAGTGGTGAATGGCAATATTAAGGCAATGGACTGCAGCTTTTTGTATTGATTTGTCCGATGATTCTGACACAATTGGCCATGTCATCTTGGTTAATAGACTCCACAGTATTGGCTCATCTAGGCAAGCTTTAAAATGGTTAACTACAAACAAACTAGTCAGCTAGAACTCAATGTGTACAGTTAGCTGGGTCTTGGTGGGGGGGGGGGGGGGGGT
>JAVQJF010003940.1:0-12739 GCA_036023855.1 Gadopsis marmoratus
CTGATAGTAAGGAGTTACAGTAATCCAGCCTTGAGGTAACAAATGCATGAACTAATTTCTCTGCATCTTCCCTAGACAAGATGTGTCTAATTTTTGCAATGTTACGTAGGTGAAAAAAAGCAGTCCTTGAAGTTTGTTTTATATGTGAATTAAAGGAGATATCCTGATCAAAAATAACTCCAAGATTCCTTACGGTGGTGCTGGAGGCCAGGGCAATGCCATCTAAAGAAACTATATCCCTAGATAATGTATGTCTGAGGTGTTCAGGGCCAAGTACAATAACTTCAGTTTTGTCAGAGTTGAGCATTAGAAAATTGCTGGTCATCCGCATTACTGCTACCTTCAATTATCAATACTTCTCCTCACCTACAAAGCCCTTAATGGTCAGGCACCATCATATCTTCTTCTTCTTGTAGTTTTACAGCGGTTGGCATCCAGCTTATTGGTGCATTACCGCCACCTTCCGCTCCGGAGAGTCCACCATCATATCTTAAAGAGGTCATAGTGCCCTGTTGCAATGTACTTGACCAATTCCAAAACCTTTGGTAACTATTAGTAATTTAGACTGCACAATTTGTAAAAATAGGGCCCAGGTTTAAAAATACCAGCGTTTCCCTTTCCCATCCTGAAACAATTCAGTTTGAGAATCCACTCACGTGCACTTGATCAACACAGGTGATCAGTTCGGCCTTTTGGCTATTGTTGTGTAGTGAGCAAAAATAGAAAAGGAAAAGAAAGACAGGCTATTATTGAGGAAAAGGTCATGATATGGATTTAACAATGTACAACATTTATAATTTTCCTTTTGTTTGACGTTCACAGCACAAACGATGTTGGTGTCCTGAACACTGGACAGGGTTCCAGAGCCGTTGTTACTACTACAATTCTGAATCTCTGACCTGTACTGAAGCTGATGTAAATACACAATATAGCTGGCATTAGCGTGTGTCTCATGTTAGAGAAGTACACAATCAATCAACCTCAGTTATAAACAGGTGAATCTTTCTAATGTGGACCTCATTTGCTGGTGTAATATTCACATTAAGTAATTCTGAAGGACAGTGACAATTTTATTGTTGTTTTGGCTCTGTAGTCCTAAGTGAGTTAGCGTGAGTGAGACACATGCCTGGATTTTTCAGTACTTCATAGCTGGCTTACAGGTATGTTGTTATATTATCAGAGTAACACATCCTAAGCCCAAACCTGCAAAGATACAGGCTTAACTAGCTGGAGCCGCAGTGCCTTATTTGATCTAAATACACTCTAAGTTCCTTCCTTCTCCTCCTCTCAGTTCTTTCACTCACATGCTTCATTCATCCTTACCTTCCTCTTTCAGCCTCTGTCCCTTTTTCACTGTTACTCCCTGCCCCACCCTTGGCCTTGGTTTCTTTTTCTCCATCCCTTGCTCTATTCTGAGCTTCATCCTTCTCTGTCTTCCTTCTCTCCACCAGACTAACTGTGCTGGTCTTGAGGCCAGCCTGGTCTCAGTCCACAGCCCTGAAGAGTAGAAAACTGAGAAAACTAAGAAACTAAGCATTTGTTCTTTAGACCTAAACATAATCTGTGACAAATCTTGCATGTTATGCCCCCAAGTACAAGGCAATGTCACCTCCCGGTGTGGGACAAACTAGCTAGGCCTGTACCTGCAGCCTGAGAGAGAACAGAATACTCTTCTTCATTGATATCATTTCTTGTCAACTCACTGGTGTTCTCCAGCAGTACCTCCGCTCCCTCTGATTGTGTATGTATCATAAGAACTGGATACCGCGCCCAAAGATGGCACCTTTGGATATTCAAAATTAAGCCTTATTCTGAATGTAGCATTTTCCGATGGGGAATGGCAATGTGACATGTCAAACAGCAAGTCGGCCATTTTTGGAGGATGCCAACTGTCTGTAGACCGTCACCAAGTATAGCTGGGTGATCTCTACACGCTCAAGTTGTTTAAATTTCAAACTTCAATTTCAGCATGGTCGGCTAAAACTGTTGTATAGTGGCCTGTAACAGCCAATCACATGGTATTAGTACTTTTTCTTAAGTAAGGTTGGTTATGGGTTACAAAGTGAGAGGCTACAAGGGAGAATGCAGAATAAAACAGCCAGCAGAATGCCGTCTGCTGGCTGTTTACTGTAAGTGTCAAAGGAACTGCTGAACTAACACAAAACACTACACAGTGACTAAGATTCAAAACATGAAATGTTGCAGTATACAGTCAGACACAGATCAGTGTGGACTTTGCTTTTGTGTCTTTCACTCTGCAGACAGCAAATTGCTCTCTGTATGACAACTTGAACTGCTTGCAAGAATAAAACTCAGAAAAGCCAACTTGGTTTAAAGTTTTTTGCATCTCACACTCACCACGGAAAAAGTGCTACCACACTATCACTATCAATATAAAGTTTGGGATAGCAGGGGGGGTGTGAGTCTAACTTTAACTTGGTGTTCAGTTGCTCTTAAGTTCAGTTGTATTTTAAGGAATAATTCAACATTTTGGGCCATATGCTTATTCAATTTCTTGCAGAGAATTAAATGAGAAGATTCATACTACTCTCATGTTTGTGCGTGAAGTATGGAGCTTAGCTTAACATAAAGTTTGGTAAGGGAGGGTGAGGGCGACAGCTAGCCTGGTTCTCTCCAAAGTTCAAAAATAGGCCTTCTAGAAGCCCAAAAGCTCACTAACTAACGCAATATTTTCTCAACTCTGTGTCTCCGCTCACAGCCACACAGTGCAGTGCAATAGCATGTAATTCCCCTGAAAACCACAACAGTCTCATTTCCATCTCAATTTCTGCATGAATTAATTAGATAAACATGTTCATTTCTGAGCTAATTACTGACTTGGTAGTATCAAGAAGAACACTGTGATGCGCCATCATAACAGTAAAACAAATATATTCATCAACGTTCCACACACATTGGCATTAAATACTAATAATAAGCATTCTGTCACCAACATACTTTGAACTAAGATAATTGATGAAGTTATTTTATTAAACGATAATGTTTCCCTGTCTCACTGCAGGACCACTGGATGTGGCTCAATGGTTCTTGGTTTTATCAGGGATTCTTTACTCACATTTCTCCATACAGCACCAATCCATGCCTTTCAATATTCAGCGTTGGTAAGAAAACACCATTTTTTAAAACAATCTGTGTTTCATCCCAACAAATGTTATGCTCCTGGTTATTTGTAAAAGTGAAACTCTAGCTGAAGGGCAGCAAATTTGGAAGTCAGTTTCTGATTGTGATCAAGGCTTCGCTTCATTTTGTGTGAAGAATGCGGTTGTGTGAAGGGTGCACTTTAAATCTGCAACCCACACAGGACAGACAGAGTAATGGAAAATTTCACCCAAGCATGTATTTAAACCAAATGTATTAATAAAAAATGAAAACTATGTCTTGTGCAAATTTTCCAAACAAATTAAATAAATTAAATAGTCAATTATCATCCCTGACTGTCAGGTTGGTTACCTTTTTTCATTATATCTATTTATATTCTTAAATCTATGTAGTTGTGTCAATATTTCTACAAAGTAAACAAAAGTCTCTTATTTATAACCACCGATTCTCCGCTATTCCTGCTCACCTAGCATTACCACAGCTACCTGCGCTTTCCACTTTCAGAAGCTGAATTCATTTACCTTTTCACTAAAATACTGTTCACTGTCTGGGTTTAGCTTCAGACAAGAAGCTAAAAAGATGGATAACACAGGAACTCCGTTACAGTAGTGACATTTCCTTATCACATCTCTAAACAAATATTTAGATAGTAATTTTTATTTATCAATCATGGAACTTACTCATTCACATGAAAGATAGACAAAATTAACATTACATTCACATCCACAGCATGTTACATTAGCTTAAGGTTGCATTGTGTTGACGTGGTGCTTGTCGGCTCTTGTCCAACTCTCAGTGGATTGTATATTATTTTAGTCCATAAATCTTCTTCCAAACAACGGCAACATCAGATAAGATTATATTTTGGGGTGGTCAGAGGAAACTGCTTTACTAATCAGGAGTTACAGTGTGATTCCACAGGTGCATGTAGGTCATTTTGAATGAAACCAGTAATTCGTTCATTTGTCCGCCTTTCTCTATATTGTTTAGGTTTTATTCATTTTATTAGACGAAAATGCACCAAAGTTCTGATTTTCAAATGTTCCTTTTTATCAGTTGTCATCAGGTTTAGTCTAGTAGACATTGCAGTCTTACTACAACCAGGCAGCTAGTACGGTTTGAAATGTGCTCCAAGAACACATGACTATATCCATCCAAATCCAGCAGGTGTGTTACCTGTAAGGTGTTACACACTGATCCAGGATGTTACAGAATGTTTATACAGATAAGAGCTGCTCTTGTATTAGAGCCAACCAATAGCATGCTTTTTATTTACTTGTGCAGAAGGGGGTGATTACTGTAACAATATGCACTGTAATTAAATACAGCAACTTTATGCACTAATTACCATTTTTTTAAAGAACCCCCAAATGTCGCCCCCCAGATATTTTTTTTATTTCTTACTCTGGTCTAATAGATAGCATTACAGATTTAAATAATGAATGTTGTGCCTGAAACACACACAGACTGACTGTGGCAGCTGCTTTGTCTCATCTGACTTTGGTTTATTTTCTTAATAACATATTCAAATGAGCTGATATTTGAGGGAAAAACATGCTTTCTTTCTATTAGAGTACTCAGTGGAAAAACTTGGAGTCCATTTTGCTATAATGAATAATTAAGTCATTTGTATTTTGCACAGTTATTTTCATTTTACCGTTCACTTTATGGGGCTCATTAATTGTTTGTGTGATTTTGTGACTCATTTTCTAATGCACCTTTATTTTTAACAATGTTTGTTTGCACGCTGCATGATTTAACCAGGAATCTCATCTCAGGTGAGGTCAAATTCTGTGTAGTAGACCCTTCTGACCAGCTGGGGACACTACACAGCCACTGCAGGTATAGCTTAGAGGTGACAGCACCAAAGGATAGAGTATTAAACATTTGTTCTGTTATAAGTAACTGTATATGTCAATTGCCAGACCTTAAATATAAGCTAGTTTTGAAGTACCTTTACTGTGAAGTCAAAGTGGAAGATATTCTTCTCCCTATCTACCTGTCCTTTCTCTCTTTTTTTGCTTTTCTCTTGCAATTACCTCTCCATTCTTTCCCAACTCTCAAACAGTCCTCTTCTTTTTGTGTCTTCCTTTTTTCCCTCAGAAATACATCTGCTTTCCTCCCAGGAAACGTCCAGCTACCTGTTGCTTTGTCCACAGCATCATACCATGTGCATCAGGAAAATGTTCACCAGTCTGCATGACCTTTAAATGCAGTTTAAGACAGAGTTTGTGTTTCACGTTTTGCCCCCCTAATTTTGTCACTCTAGCAGGGAATCTTTACTTTGAATGCAGGTTTCCCTTGTGTGAAAAGTGTTTAACCAAGAACAATCAACAACATATTAAAGTGTAAAACACATGGTTTATTCTAACTTACTTGGTACATTTCATGGCAGAACAATTTAACTACTGGTCCCTGGTGTTAAAAGTGAATTCAAGTGAATTTCACATTGTGAAATTCATCGCAACCCCTGTTCTTGTCTGTCCCTCTGTGATTTGATGCTCAGGACATAACTTTTTTAAAAACTTAAAATATGATTAATTTATTTCTTAAAATATATAAGGGGTAAAGACATCCTTAAAAGCCAATTTAACCCTGAAAAGGGTCTTCATTTTTCATTTAGATCCCCCAAATCTCTTATTCCATGCAGAAAACCCATAAACAAAACAGACATGAAATGTTTATTGATGTCAGCCAATGAAAATGCACTGTTTTAAAATTTGACTTTGACTTTGTCCTAGTAAGTAGACTAGCCAATGAATGTCAATATTTGCCATATCTAAGTTCCCAGGAGACATGGGTGTAATAAAAAAAAATGAAGAAGCTGCCCCTATATTTGCACTTTAATTCCAAAATTAAGAGAAAGGTTTGACTGGTCTGGGAAATATTTACTTCCTTGCTGAGAGTTAGATGAGTAAATCAGTAGTGGAAGAAGCACAGAGCAGAAATACTGTGTTCAAATAGTACTTGACTAAAAGTACAAAAGTAATAGCATCAAAATATATGCAAAGTACAAAAAGTTAAATTACTCATGCAATATGGCCCATTTCAGAGTATTATGCAAATATTCTAATTATTTATGCATTGATGTGTACATACCTTTAATGTTGCAGCTGGTAAAGGTGGGGCTTATCTTTTACCTTATATACTGGTGGGTAGCTTGTTAATGTCACCAAGGGATCAATAAGGTCTTATCTTTATATAATAATAAATCAAATCAAATAAATGTAGTGCAGTAAAAGGTACAATATTTCCCTGTGAACTGTAGAAGTATAGTAGCAGAAAATATGAATACTCAAGTAAAGTACAAGTACCTCAAAATTGTATTTAAATACAGTATTTGAGCGAATGTACTTCCCACCACTGGAGTAGATTGATACCACTCTTGTCTCTGCCCTAATATACAGTCAGCAGCCAGTTAGCTTAGTTTAGGATAAAGACTGGAAACAGGGAAACAGCTTGCCTGGCTCTGTCCAAAGGTAACAATATCCGCCTCACCTCTAATGCTCACTTATAAACACATTATATTTTGTTTGTTTAAATTTGTAAAACAGAAGTATAAAAATTGACCACAAAGGCCAGGCAGTTAATAAGTTAACTGGCTGCAAGCTGTAGCTTTACATTTAGTATACAGACATGAGAGGTGTGTTGATCTTGGCAAGTGTTTCCCAAAATATTGAACGTTAAGTTGTTTTTCAATTATGTGTCAACTTGCAAGCTAATGTAGCCTACTGCGGATATCGCCAATGATGTAATCTTGCTAATTTAAGAAAATGGCATCAGTTTTTGTGGTAAAGGTTCATTAAATGTAATCACCAATAGCTAAGTTTAGTTACCTAACCGATTAACTAACTGAAAAAAATGTTAACCAAATTAACCAGGTCTTAAGGTGGACTACCACCTTCGCTCCTCTCAGTCCTACTTAATATTCATGTGCCTGAAGGCAGCACTTGAGCCTTACAGTCTATTCTTAATCACAGCAGCATTTAATTTCAGCTCTAGCCTTAATCTCAAGGTTTAGGTCGAGCTGTGTTGACAATGATGTGTGCTTCATATAGCACATTAGCATGCAAGCTTAGCGTACACCATTTTATCGTTAGCTGTGTGTCCCTGAGGTCAGCTCTCAGTGGGGCTGTGTCTGAGGTAACAGTCTTAGTAAGGAAGAGTGAGGAGCGGCTGTCTGCTGCAAAAAAAAAGACGAGTGTTCATGCAAATTTCTGTTAGTTATGTTCATTAAAACCTAACTGTGTCCAGATATTTTAATGAGGATGAATTGGCACATTTAACATATGACCATTTTTGCTTTCATGACTGGAGTACATTTTTACAATACACTTTACCATATGTAGTGAAGTGAGAATTATGAGAGAGCAACTAGAATATTGTGCTGATATTATGAACCTTCAGGTGTGCTCATTTCAGCCTTCACCCTCAGCAGAGGGCTTTTTTATTTTACAGTGCAGTGTTGAAACTCAGCTTCCTATGCAGTGATTATAATCACAAACAATCCCAATAACATTCCTTGTTTACTGATTTCCATTTTTTCCTGGAACTGTGCTATGGAGTTAATTTAGTTTCTTTATTATGCAATCAAAAAATGGTTTATTACAAAAACATTTTGCTTGTGAATCCAAAGTTTTTCTTGCTGAAAGGTGCAAGACATGTTTCTGTTGGCCAGTCTCGATTGGAGTGACAGCTTTGGCAGCAGCCACAGTCAGTTAACGAGAGAGGGCGCGATCATGCACTTTCGGTTCAACATACAAAGCTGGCTGTGTTTTACACACGATGCCTCCAAGCCCTACCGAGGTTACCATCAACGATGTTCATCGTCTAGTAGCTCAGCTCTGAGGAGCAAAAGGAGAAATGGGTTCAACATGTGTGTATCTAGTTACATCGACAACTATGAAGGAAAGTTATACAACATTAGCCAGCGGGCAAGCTAGCTACTGGCTAACTTTGACAAGTTGACAGGCTATTTGATCCAGTGTAAAATATTTTAATGATGGACCATTACGTTTATGCATATCCTGAATGATGTCCAGTTCCCCACAGCGTCAGGGCTACCTGTTACAGCTCGATGAGAAAGCCGCGAAAAGCCTGACGACCTCAGAGTATAGGGAGAAAAAATAAGAAGTATTCATTGGATCAAAGCCTCAATCAGGTTCGTGTTCGTGTTCAGGTTTTTATGTGGCATGGGTAGGTAATCTGTGATTTAAGATTAAAATAAGCTTAGTTACCTTACGTTTTACAACAGGTTGCATAACAATAACTAGCAACGAATGGTAGCTAGGTATGTGTTTATAGCACGAAGGGCTACATCTTTCTATTCGTTTTCAACCCTGTGTTGTAAAATGACAAATGACATAAACCTTGCATATATGGAAACCCCAAAAACTGATTGTGAAGGCTGCTGTTCTTTACTGTATGTTTAGTATAATCCATATAGGGTCCAATTAACTTCATGGTTCATTGTCCAGTGGTAGGTAAGTACTGATTGTGTACCCTACACTTATGTTATGCTGTTCAATATTCACTGTTTTACTAACACTATTTGAAAGTGAGACAGGTGATAAAGGCTACCCATGCTTGTCTATTTGGATGTCCTTAGATTACAGTATTCCAAACAGAGCATTCAGCTCGACTGCAGGATTTATTCTGCAGTTTATAGCTGCAGCTGTATAGTTGCCTCTAAGGGTTTAGGTTCCTCCCAACCGCTAGGTGCCACCTAGTGACCTGTCTGAGTATTGCGCTAACACGGTAACAAGTGAAAAAAAAAAATACAATAAAATTGGCACTTTTTTTCACACACAATGATATAAAAAAGTGTATGTGGGTGTCAATTTATTTCTAACACATTTAACATATTTTTTTAGCAATGAACTGTGCCATAGTCCCAATTGCGTTTTTTAAAACAATTTTTATGACATTGTTTCTGTATGTACATTTAACCCTACACAACCATACCTACCTGATCTGCCTACTCTCAGCTTTCTCATTTTCTGTGTTGTATTGAAGTAGTGTCTTAAATGTGAAATGACATGGCATTTAGTTTTAATGTGTAGATTGTCTCTGAGGACTGCTCACCAGTGGACATTTCAGTGGCAGAGTGTTCCTGTGTGGCTGGAATAGGGTGTGAAACCAAGCCGAGTGAATGACATGGTGTTCATTTCCACTAAGCCGAAGAAGCTTACAGTTGCTGAGGGTGTAAGATTCTAGATCTAGAGTCTTGAGTAATTATAGCCTACTAATTTTGTGATTGTTGTTTGAGTGTAAAATTGTTCTTAAAGTCCTAATTGTGAAATTGTTCAAAGGACTACACATGCCAGATCCACATGTCCTCAAAGGACTTCTCGGCAGACATTGCACCACTCATTACCACGATGGAGATAAATGCGGACATCCCACTGGTTGACTCAGCTTTTGGGAAAGTCCAGGAAGGTAGTCCCATCTCCTACCAATATCCATTACCAGTGAGCTGGGTTGTAGTCCGCCGTCCAGATGCCCGTCCACCACCACCTCTACCTTTAGATGACTACAGGCTGGAGCCTACCAGCTGCCAGTTTGTGTGCAGTCACCAACAACACCATCTACAAACACTTGTCACTACATTAGACGTGGTATGGAAAATTGAGGTTGCCACCAGGGAGCAGAGTAACACTGTGGAATGGCACTGTGTCCGGAGGCCAAGGATTACTTCTTCCAGATTTAGGGAACATAAACATAATGTGTATGCTGCATTTTTACTGCTGTACATGTTTTATGGTTGTTCTAATTTTAACTACTTAATATACTGTTTGGTAGCTGAATCTACAACAATGCTTCATATTGCCTATATTTGTTAATACATATTTTAAATGTAATTACCTGTAATCAGCAACAGCCTGATTTTTGTATTTATTTTACACAAGTCCTCAATTCGAAGTCCACGAACATCATAAGACAATCTGCTTTGTGAAGCAACCCAGTAGCAAAAAGATTCAGTTCAATTCAGTTTTATTTATATATCATTACAAAGTTATCTCATAGCACTTGTTAATATAGAGCAGGTCTAGACCAACTCTATATGTATAGGCCCAACAATTCCCACCATGAGCAAGCGCCAGGGGACAGTGGCAAGGAAAAACTCGAGCAGTACCAAGCTCTGGGTGGGCGGTCAACTGCCTCGACCGGTTGGGTGGAGAGAGAGAGAGAGAGAGAGAGCGAGAGAGAGAGAGAGGGAGAGAGAGAGAGAGAGAGAGAGAGACAGACAGAGAGTGAGAGCATTAGGAAAGAGAACACTCAGTTTCCCTATGAAGGTTTTTACAATTGCCTGATTGCCCTGTCAAAGCACTACACACAATTCACACAACCACACACACAAGTAGCAGAACATCTCAGATTGTTTTCAAAATTAAACGCTTCATTCATTCAAAACTTATGCAATCATTTCTAAAAACTTAATTTTGTCACAGTATGTCAGACACATGTGAAGGTGTGAAGGATTTCTGTCAAGAGTGACTTTCACTGAGTGCCACAGCAGACTGCCTCTGTTCCTAGATGGTGGTCTGGTGCAGAAAACTGATTCACTTTTCCCGCCATCTGATGGCTGATGGCTATGGCTGGAATTTTTTACTGGAACAAGTGTTACAACATCCTTATTCCTGGCAGACTATGGCTGGTCATAGATGGGGGTAAATTTTTATCTTTTGTGGGTGAATTTCAGTGGGACAAAACATCTTCACAGGTCTGGTGGACAACTTAACTAACAATGTGTTCAGTTTTTTAATAGCATAATTTTAATAAAGAAGACACAGTTGAACAATTTTAGCTTAATGTCATAAAGGCACCTTTCAAAAGATGATTAATAATTACCAACATATTAGTATAAATTAAGTCATTTAATTGGGTGTCTACTGTCATACAGTCATTACAAGCCTCTAATGCTTTGGTATAATGGTATTTTAAACAGTATTTTACCACTAAAGGGTCCAAAAATACAACTATACGCTCACCCCTTGACTAGTACATCAGATCGCAATTCTTACAAGTATTCAGGAGTAAAGTTTGAATGCAGTTTCAATTTTGAGCAATAAAAACCAAAAGAAAACAAAACAAAGAAAGAAGTGGGCCACAGTCATGCTTAATACATAATCATAATATTTTACATATATTATATTTAGATATAATATATATATATAATATATATAATAATATATAATATATATTATAATATATATTCGCCCAATGTTAGCTGGGATAGGCTCCAGCCCCCCCCGCGACCCTTCGGGATAAGCAGTATGGATAATGAATGAATGAATGAATATATTTGAAATATTTTCAATTCATTTCTGACAAACTGTATTTTATTTCTTATGTATTATTACTTCTTATCTTATTAGTATTATTCATTCATTTGCAGAAATTGAATGGTTGTGGGGAGAATGGGTGTCAAAAGTTAAACTTCTCAGAAATTCTAAGAAATATTTTTATTTCTGTTGGAATTCATATAAATATGAATAAAATATAATATATTATAAATATATATTTCAGAAAGCCATGCTAGGTTTGTCTCCTAATACTGACAGAATACACATGCGGTTTGTGCTTTAATTATTGCAACATCTTTTATCTGCAGGAGCCCAATGCTAGGCCATTAACCAATACTTTTTTCATACATAAGTATTTATTAGATTTTATGTTTTTAAAATTTTTAAAGTATTGTTGTTAAGTTGCATGCAATGACCCCGTAGACTACTTCTGGCTGCTTAGTAGCAGCAACCGTACTCCATGCAGATTTCCATGCGTACTCTTGGGATTTGAGTGATCCCATTAACTCAGAAAAAGAGAGCAGACATTTTTTTCCATGAAAACTTTTTTCAGAATTCTAAGATAATAATGTTCTTAATTCAGAACAAACAGTTTTTTTCTCAAGTGAATGCATTACGCTGCTATAACTTATCCCATAATTGTGACTTCTGTATTTTACAATTCTGACTTACTATCTCATTATTACCTATCTCATAATTATGTTTTTAATTGGTTATCAATCATTGCTATTTCAGAAAACAGAGGCATGGCGGGGATATACCTGATTTAATTGCTTTAATTTCCTCCTTGGCTTTAGACAGTGGGAGAAATTAATGTCACAGAGTAATGTGAATGGCATTATGATTAGTGTGGTATTCTATGCCTTGAGTGAATGACCAATCAGATGTCCTAATGCTGTTGTTTACGAGGGGCTGATATGTTGACAAATGTGATACACAGCAGCAGTGTCCTGCACGTTGTTGTTGGAGAGTTTATGCATTAGATACTAAGAGGGACAACACAATAAGCACATTTTTAGTATGTCAACATGCTCATCTGATGTCCTTGGGATTTTTCAGGAAAGCACACTCTGACCTGCTCGGAGTCGCTCTGCTGGTTCGGAAGCAGCTAAACCAGCACGGGACACACGAATACAAAGTCATGCATCAGAAAGCCAAGATTTGAAAATGTGTGGCCCTGTCTAAATACTAAGGTACCATTTGGTAACAGCAAAAGTATGGTAAAATACAAAACAAACATTTGCAGTGGAAAAGTAGCTGAAACTCCTGATCAGATCATAGAATCTGATGGGTCATAGAATATGGTATAATCC
>JAVQJF010003945.1:0-26305 GCA_036023855.1 Gadopsis marmoratus
ACCGGGGCAGGATCCCGCGCTACGGGCGCACGAGACCGAAGATGGGTCGCCGGTCAAGTGGAAGCAGAGTGCAGGATTTCATGTGGAGGAGAAAAAGGAGAAGTGAGTGAAGGAGGGAGGGGTTAGGAGGGAGGGAGAAAGAGAGAGAGAGAGAGAGAGAGGGGGGGGGGGTGTTTCGACGCAATGCAGACAGACTGTAAAACACTACAGTATCTGCGGAACCAGCTCCGGCACCTGACTGAGCTGCACGATCCGGATCAGCGCGTTTATCCAATAAGAAGTTGCTCTCAGGGACTCATGACGTGCACCTGCTGCACGGCGCCGTGTAACAATCAGCCTGATCGATATGTTTCTGTTCACAGCTGCCGGGTTCAGGTTCGACTGGAGGAATCTGGAGGAGAGCAGGAAGCCTCAGACTGTTTGCGACAGTCAGGCCTGCATGTCCCCGTGTTGCTATGGTAACAGAGAAACCAGCACTGATTTATATATTCATTTTAATGTGAAAGAGTCCAGTAGGCTTTATATATTATTGGCTGCTTACAGGGTTGATCGGGTATGGAAGCCCCTTGCTGCCAGATAAAGACACAAAATAAAAAAGAAGTGTAAAAATATTTAGCATTATAATAATAATAAGTCATGGTAAAAGGCCAACTGGCCCTGCGATTGACTGGCAACCAGTCCAGGGTGTTTCCCTGCCTCTCGCCCCATGTTAGCTGGGATTGGCTCCGGCCCCCCCTTCGACCCGGATAAACAGTATCATTAATGAATGAATGAATGAAAAAGCCAACTGATGAGGTTTTGAGTAGAAATTAAGAATTAATCTCAGTAACTTAAAATGTGCCAAGTCAAAATTATATTGTTAGATATTAATTCAAAATTCTCACTAAATCTAAATTAAATATATTTACTAAGTCAAAATTTACAGATAAATCTTATATTCTTCTGATTTAGTGACTTAAAGTTTTGGCTCAGGCTAAATAATGAGATAACACTATGAGATGTCAAAATTATGAGATTGTAACTCAAATATTTTACCTTCTAAGTCAAAAGTGTGAAATGAACTATGTCAATATTATGGGGTACTATTGGGAGATTATCAAAAGTGACGATTTAATACTAAATAATCCGAATGACGTACTGAGTCAAGATAATGAGACACAAAATCAAAAGTAAGACATTAAGATAAAATCACGATTTAAAGAGTCAAAACTGAGATACTGAGTCAGAATTCTGATGTAGTGTCTCATAATTTTGTCTCTCCGTGACTTTTTGTAACATTTCATCCACTCCTTCTTTTTGTGGCATAAATGGGCTATAGTTTGTCACAGATTTTTTGTAAAACCTTCTGCCTCCGTGCGACTCAGCTCTTTTAATGACGACACTTGAAAGATGCAGCCAAAAATATATAAGTATCTGTGTAAAAAAACAAAAAAAAACAATATACCTGCAATCTATATGGTCAATGAGGATTATTTTAAAAAGAATTTAACCCAAAAGAATACGAAGTAGAATCTCCAAAGTCGGCCTTCATTAAGCATTTTGTCACACTGAGATGACAAATGACGGATTCAGTAAGGTTGAGGTAAATTATAAGAACTCAAACCTCGAACCTGGAATTGCTTTGAGGTTTAATTTGAAATATCTGTGTATTTGAGCCGAGACGTTATCTCACCTCTGTTGTTAAGGACGGTCACACGAGTGGGTCGAGAAAAAGCCGGCCGATATGACTTCAGATTCAGAGGCTGAAGAAGATTAAACTGGCGCCATTCAAGGAAAGACTTTTGCTTCTATGTGCGGTGGATTTATCAATCGTCTTAATGATTCTGTCAAACCTCAGATATGAAAGGACGTGTGTTTAATAGGCTTTAAATGAAAAGGATAAAAAAAGAGATTTATTGGAATTGTGGAGAAGAAATCTGCAGGAAGACTCTGGAATTTATTTCCTCAGAAACCTCCTCTATATTTTCCTTTTTATTATGAATAAATTCCACAGTTCAAGCCAAAACAATGTGTTACTGGCTCACTTCCTGTCTGTGGCTCTCAGCTCCGAGCCCATTGGTTCCTGCTGAAGACGTCAATCTTTAAAAACAACTCAAACATATAGTTTCACGAGGAAACGGAGCAATTGTTGGGGACTATTTTCAGTGGCGGATGAATCCGAATGTAGGGCTCTAGTGATGTGAATAAACTCCAGTGTTCATGGTGATGAAGGAACAACAGCGTGACTCACCGATGTGTTTTTAATATTTTATTATGGCTCAGAAGGAGAAGAAGACATCAGGCTGTGATTCACACACAACACCTGTTATTAGACATGCTTTTCCTCTGATGCAGGATGGGTCGTGTGGGTTATTGATTCTCTTTGGTGGAGCTAGTTTGGCTTAAGTGGAGGGGTTTGAATGCTTTTTCCCACTTAATACGGGACATTTGGAAAATGTTTGCAAAAGATTGGTTTTATTAGTTTTAAGCTCATCCATTTATGGTCACATGACTTGATTGCGAGACGTCTTGCATTCAGCACCACGGACAGCTCCACTCCTCCAAACATCCCTGAACATTTACTCTGTTTACGCTTCTGTCATCATTGTATTGACACGCTATATATATATATATATATATATATACACGGCACTGTTGTGTGCAGCTTCTCCTGCAGATTAGAGGCAGAGTCTGTTGGAGGCAGCAGGACTGAAAAGCCCAGCAGACGGACCCAGCAGTGGGCAGGAAGGCGGGGGATCAGCTGGCTGCAGAGCTGGAACCAGTCCCGGTTACATCCAGGAACCTGTCCAGTGCAAAGACGAGAAAGATGGAGAGAATATTTACGGAACGTCAGTATTGTTCCACTGATGTCATGTAGAATATATTATATTTGATTACAACATTTTAAGTACAATGAAGTCCGAAATCTGTATGTTGACACATTAATCACTTGATTGTTACTATTTTTATTTTTCCTTCATTTTGACAAACTCAACAGCCCTCTGCATTTTAATACCTGAGCTGTATTTATTTTGTAAATGTAGCTAAGGTCGTAAACGTAATTGTATGAAATTTTGTAATGATTAATTGATTATTTTTGTGCGTGAATACATCTCAGTTGGTTCCGTTCAGGTTACAGCTGAAACATGTTTAGGGTTAGTGTATGCCAATCCCTGCAAAGGAAGCCAGAGCAGTTTGCAGCCTCAGAGACAAATCTCAGGGCAAAAATATGTAACTTCTTTGAAGATTGATTGTCACATTAATGCACCATCCTGACTGAAAATCACAGTTAACTTCGTTGGCAGAAGATGAAGATAAAACGCCTTTACTGCCGTAGCTTTGAATTATAGTTTTCTTAGGAGAATTTAAATCCAAATATACATTAAATTGATTTAATAGTTCTTTAAAGGCCTGATTTGTGTCTGCAGCCCGTACAACCTACACTAATCAGATGGTGGGGAAGCCTGCATTGTAGCCTGAGAGGCAAAAGGCTGGGCAATAAACTCTAACGAGCACAGGGAAGTAAAGATTAAAGCATTCAGCACAAACTGTCAAACCTGTAAGATATTAACAAACACGACAGCAACGAAACAAAACATCAGTTGACGGAATAAAAGTGAGTCTGCGAGGGTTCGTTACAGTTTGAGTTTCTGCACCGCTGCTCGAACCAAATGTCGGCTACATGTACTGGTGAATTCCTGAAAACTAAATTTAGTTTGAAAACGTGGCAGCAGGAGAAAATCCTCTCCTGATGATGAACATACAAATCCAATTTGTTCACAACCTCTGTTTGTTGGGCTTTTAAACTTTAAATTGTGCACAAATGCATCCTGAACACTTTTCTAAAGTGACACTCGTTCGGCCCGAAGCTCTAAATCAGACACATACTGCTCTGGAAAATAAAAAATGGCAAACATGGCAACGACTTATGATGAGCCTCAATCCATATGTTGCTGTAACCTTTGACCTTGGAGATTTAAAGGGCAGGATTATAATCCAGTTTGTGTGTGTGTGTGTGTGTGCACACAGACATGATCCTGGTTGCTTAAAATGTCAGTTTTATACAAAATGTCAGGAGAACGATACAGATGCAGGCTGGTCCTGGGTGTGTAGTGTCCAACATAACAAGAAACGTTATCTCAGAGCGGGCAACAGAAACGCTTAAAGGTGTGGGTGTTACCGGGCAGGAAGCGTTGAACAAAAAGATGCTGCTGATTTGCATTCTGGGAAATGGAGGCTCCAGTGTTCATGGACTAAAAATCAGGATGCCTCAAGATGTGCTAGGGGCTTTTTTCCAGCTATTGCTGCGTGCGCTCCTTAAAGCTGGATGAAAGTGGAGAAAAGCTGTAAATACGACTCAACATTAGAAATAATTTCAATACACATTGAGCCCAACTCGTTTCTTACTCTGACTTTACACTCCAGAAGGATTAGTGCAGCTGGACGACACGAGTTCAAACACTTTGCATGAAACGTGAAGATGCCAGCATCTTTCCACAGAGAACACTGAAGCTGAAATAGCTAACATAGTGCTGAACACATTGACGCGAGTCCACAGCTCTGATGACTTCATCCCGCCGGTGTTCTCCGTGCTGAGTTTTATCTCGTGTTAGATGATACTCACTACAAAGGAGAGGCTGCTGCCGCTGCTGCTGTAACTGGCCAGGTGTCAGATTACAGCTGCTTCACTCGCCCTGAAACTGAAGATGGAAGCCTAAAATCCTTTCTCAGAGCAAGTGGAAAGTTTAACATGCACTTAGCCCTGTCCTCCATCTGCTGCTCAGCCAATCAGCAGCTTCTGTTTGCAGGCGCTGAGCTCCTACAGGCCTCAGTTTCCTTTTACTGGGAAGCAGTGATTAAGAAGGATAGGCCAGGATTAGTTTGTCAATTTACACTCCAGAGTCTTATTTTTGATCGCGGCCGTGTTAGTCCATCACTGGCAGGCTGTGTAACCTTCTCGCAGATCTGCTGTTGTTTATGAGGACAGATAACTTGCTGCATCGCCACCAAGTCACTCTATCGTCTGTACGCACTCACACTCCTGGTGGTTGGGGTCTGAAAACATCTGCAGGATGGCAGCTTCACCTTCATTCCTGAAAGAAGAACCAGGAGAACAAGGGGAAACATGTGCAACGACACAGGCGCTTCCTCCCGGATTCATGATCCCTGTTTGACATGTCATGTGTCTATTTGCACTGTAACCAAATCGTGGCTGTGAAATTCCTGTAAATAAACCTGGTGGGTTCGATGATGAACACGTCGACACGTCAGGACACCTGCGCTGAAGGCAAACACACCTTTGACCGCCATGAACATTTCACTTTTTGATTTTTGTTTGATTATTTTGCCCTTTGAATGATCCATAATTCTAAAACTTTCTAAATGTATTGAAACGCTTCACATGTAGTTGTTGTAGCTGGGGTTCGTTTCACGATTGTAAAATGGGACGGAGCTGATTTAGAACCAGCTTCATTATTGTCAATAATGTATTTATAACGTTAGAAAGTAAGTCATTCATATTGGATGAACTGTAATAACTTTGGTGATCCTCGTGACTTTTCATCTTGCGCCACCATCAGGTCAACATGTTACTGACCAAATACCTGCAGAACTAAAGACGTTCCCACAAGCCTCTGCTGCACTAATTGGCAAATGTTTGCATGCTAATATGCTAAGCTAAGATGGTAAACTTGCTTAGCATCCCCCAACTCATTTGCATCACGTTCCGCCCCTACTCTCCCTCTGATTGGTTAACCCTAACCTTAACCAACGCAGGCAACGTGTGCTAGCCAATCAGAGGCTTGGGGTGGAAAACATCTGATGCACTTGGTGAACATTATACCTGCTTAACATCAGTGTCTTAGCGTTGTCATTGTGAGCATGTTAGCATGCTAATGTTAACATTTACAGCCTCACAGAGCTGCTAGCATTGTTATGTAATCTTCAGTAGTCTTTAGGCCGAAGCCCTGCTGTTCAGCGTAAGTGGCCGAGCTCTGTACTCTTGTGTGCTCTGATCTTCATGCAGCAGCAGAGAGGAGGAAGAGGAGGGATGCCTCTGCTTCATGCAGGCCAAACGCTGCATCCCCCATGGCCAACACATAGTCTTGTCATCTCCTGCCTCGTGCTCGTGCCCAAATCAGGGGCAACGTACTCATTAAGGCTTCTTCTTTTCCACGGGGCTCTCCATCCTCCCCCTTCTCTCCTTCACTGCCTCCACAGCCATCATCTCGTCCTACATCCCTCTTATGTCCTGAGTGTACCTCAGCATGAAAACCTCACGAGAGAGAGGAAGGTGGAGAGGGTAGTCAATCAAATCTACATGTGCTGGCTAAGAACAAAATGCTAACGCTAGCTCAGGAGACCGCAAACAAGGTCATCATGCAGATATAGCAGCCTGTGAAGTCACGTCTGTGTGACGCTCTAAAGAAACAACGGGTTTCATCATTTGAAAATAGCTTGTTTGAAAGTAGGACTAGGAAAAGAATTGAGAGAAGTTGAAAATAGAGAAGATATTTTCTGGTTTGTTAGTTTTCTGTTAAAGTCACAGCCTCAAAACTCCCAAAACATTGTATTTTTTTTGTAGTAGCCTATGGCTCTAGAGATGACAAAGCAAACTTTCTGTTATGTTACACTGACATGATAACTGCTGGTCAATTGTTAATATGATAAAATGTTATCATTAACCTGTTCACATCCTATGTTAGCTTGTAACACAGCATACTGCCGTGCTAAAGTTTAGCATGCTGTTAAAATGTCAGGACAACGGGGGAGGGCTTCCTGTTATTTAACTGAGGTGCAGTTACACAAATGGAAATGAATCCTGAATTAGCTATTCGTAGCCATTTGTCAACGAGTGAAAAGTGTCCTTTTACCCAACTGCAGATACCAAACACCACGGATGTATGTTAGTAACAAAGTATTAACTGTAATTTACATGATAACGTGATCAGACTCGATAAATACAGAATCTCTCATCTTAAACTTTCCATGTGCATATTATCACTCTTGAGTTAACTGAACCGGTCGACAAAATGTCCCTTCATTTCCACGAGATGATATTTAAATTTGACTTATTTCCCAAACAGCTTGTCTAAACTGGATTCCTGATGACCTTTTCAAGTAACGTCTCCAAGTCGTGATCATTTAGCTGACTGATTGCAGCCTCTCAGGATGTCAGACACGCTGTGTTCCTGCAGCCAGCTACAGCTGAGGTGATTAGGTGAAGACAAAAATACTATTTGCTTCTCCCTTACTCATGTAAAACTTCAGTATGTTCACACATTGATGGTGAGCGGTGGGAGGAGGGTGTTTACAGCAGCAGCTGCAGCAAAGACTTATGAATGTACCAAACCCCCCCCCATTCATAAACACACAGGAAGCTTATATAATGCCTATGCAGAGCCCCCCTTTCTCCAGTGCTATTTATAAGCTCGGTAGCATGCAGGGAAGAGAGAGTGGCCAAGTCATGCCGTGCCCTTCAAGACCAACACATGGGCCTTGGGGGCTGCCGGCCCCGACTTCAGGGAGCTATTATTAGCGTCACGTCATGGGAGAGCCAGCGAGGAGAGAGGGAGGGGGAAAGGCTAGCGGACACGGAGCGTAGCGGTGCTGCTGATGATGATGTCCGGAGGTTTGTGTTTAAGCAAACAGGAGCTGCAGTCGAAAGATCGGATTGTGTTAAATATGGAACAACAGCTAAGAAAGAAATCGTCAAGAGTCAGTTGAGCCGGACAGATACTAAACACTTTGCACCAATCAGTGAGCTGCTACCTCTTGAAACTCCATTGAGAGGCCATTAAGTTGCGTGTTCATCCAAACGGGTAGAGAGATAGAAAGTCTACATTTGAGACCTGAGCCGATCCCAAGCTACTCAAAGCTTTCATCCATTCTCAACCGTTAGCTTGCAAGCTAACACAACGCATTAGCTACTCTCTCTGCCTCCCACTACTTTCTTGCAAAACGCGACCCAAGTGGACGCAGACGAAAAGCACAGTCACAGAGAGAACGTGAGACGCACGTATTTCTTAATAAATACATGAAAACAACCAAACCCGACCAAGCTAGAAGGTTTATGCAACAAAGTAGCCCGATAATGTCTCATACCTTTACAGGACGCATCGGGTTCAGGGACAATAAGAAATGGGAAAATCGTGTGCAGACATTGTATTCTGGTGTTCAGTTCCTCTACATTTCACCATTATTTTGTATTCAGTGTTTTAATCATGAACGTATTCACCATATAACAGCACCTCCAGGAGCCTCAACGTGTCCAGAAGAATCACGGCAGAGGCAGAACCTGATGTTTTTACACGTCAGGACACCTTGAAGCTCATAAATGACTTGGTGCATGATGGCGTCCCTCCACGTGTCCTATGACCTTAGTTGTGGGAAATTTACACCAGCCTGCAAGATGCAGTTAAGCACTGCTGCTTTGTCCGCCATGATCTAGATTGAAGTTCAACCAATGAGATTTGTTTGTCAGTATGGGATTATTTTGCTCTGATCTGCCTTCTCATGTAAACACTCCTTAAACATCAAGGTGCACACAAAGGTTCAAAGTCATAGTCAGAGAATTTCACAGTCAGTTTACATAAGTTTACATAAAAACATGAATATTGTCGGATGTTTGAGGTCAGATCTCAGTAAGAATGAACCGCCATGGGATGCAGGCCTCTTATATTCCACCAGGTTGTTGTTGTTCACTAAATCAGAGCAGAGGAGTGAATAAAAACCACTGTGAGTTATGTTCTGACCCACGAGAGCAGCAGGATGCGTTGCTGTCTGGATGAGATCATTCATGTTCCGTCAGCATCTGTCTGCAGTGTAAATAAAGAAAAGCCAGCTGACCACTTCAATGTCCAAACGGCAGTTTCATCATCATCACATTGACCTGAATGGGACGTGTTGTCAATGAGATGATCAATACGAACACTTGAGATGGCAGCGAGTCAGAGAGCAGAGTGACATATTGATGCCAGAGGAGGAGAGTCGTGCAGGTCTGACAGCTGATCAGTGTCTTCAGATAACTGTGAACCCCAGAGGAGGACGGCCAGGGAGCAGGTTCGCCCATACAAAACATTCTGTGATGAACCTTCAGGAGTTCTTACATTATTTACTTTATATAAACGTGGCGTGAACACTGACTGCTATCATCCAAAGATACTTTCAGAACTGGAAGCAGAGCCTCCATGCTGGTCCACACGTGAGCAGGAAGATCTCCAGAGAAACTGCAGGGAGTCGACGGTGAACAGGCTGTGAGCAGATTCTGAGTGAGTAGAAAGCTCTGCTGCATGAATAAATGATGTTTGTACAGAGTCATGCAGCAGCAGGATGGACAGTTTCCCTGTTGGACACAGTCAGACTCGTCCTCCCTGAACACAAGATGACAGTCAGGTCGGCTGTTAGAGGAGGAACACAGTCTGAAATGTGTTTTTGTTTGATTGTATATGTGAGAGAAAGAAATAGAAATGAAACAAGACAACGTTTGTTTTGGGCTGCATCGCTGTATGAAAGGTTATTACTATTATTATTTGTCAGTATTATTTGTACTGCATTTAAGCATACGAGAGCCAAAGAGGACACCCGTTGTTGTTCCTTTAATCCTGCATGTGTTTGTGCATTTCATGTGACAATAAAGATGTAAATGTTAAAAACAAACGCAGCCTTCAGGGAATCCCTGCATGCAGCACACTTCATCCACTCTGACTGCGTGTGTGTGTGGGGGGGTTAGCTTTATTTAGAAAGCTCCTCTTTCTTTGAGGGATTCTGGATTCTATTTTTGCTGAGGGTCCTGGTAGTCTGCACCATTTAACATCCAGACGGGATGCACAGGATTAGCGGTGCCTGCTAAATTAGAAGATGCGGCAGTTTACCCGTCAGTGCATGACAGCTTATGCAATTAAACCCATTAGCATATTAGCTAATGGTGCTGTCTGTGTTTGTGTGCATGATGACCCCGACCCCGACCCTGACCCCTCCACCTCCCGGCTCTTCTTGATGATGGTACGAGCCAAAGAAATTACAAAAATAAAAAGAAATCCCTGCATTTTCTGGTGAGACAGGATTCGATAGAGGAGTTTTCATGCTGGAATATTATTGCAGATGTGTTCCTCTAGAAAACAACCTCCAAAACATGCAAAATGTGTGAATTGATTTAATTTAATATATATGATGTGACAGTAACTGCTTATTTTAAATGTTTATCTGAAATCCAGGATTTTATTACTAATGTTCACAAACATGTGAAATCAGATATACATTTAAACAGAAAATAAAGACAATGTTCAGTTAATTAATTTCCAATCAATTGCTAGAGTTTTTTAGTAAAGATTTGAAGTTATCTTTTGACTGATCCTGGAAATTCCTATTTTCCCTAAAATTAGCACCAAATTACATAATTCTTTCCAGGAAATCCCTACGAATTGATTAGGAAATGACATACCTGAAAAATAAAACATGGTTAAAAATCTTTTGAAAATCAAGAATTGTGCATCACACTACAATATTACATGCATTCAAAAATAATATATTGAAGTTACTTTTCAACACTTTTAATAAACAGCAGCATAGAAATTGCCTGCAGCTACACAGAGTTACAGTTACTTAACGCTGCAGAATATTCCATTTTGAGCTAACAGCCCGAACATGTCCACCTTCAGGAACAAGGCTCAGAGCTCCTTCGTGGCTCAGTGAGTTGCCCTCAGCACAGATTCATGCAGGTCATGAGGTCATACTGTACACATGGACAGATTGCTCAGGCCTCCTGTATACCTGCTTCCTGTTGTGGCTCGGAGAAGTGAAACCACCTCGGATGGATCAATTATTAACACGGAGCCGTGCTGCGTTTCACAAACACAAAGGCAAAGTGATCTCGTCTCTCAGCCGCCCGTTCAGTCAGTCAGACGGACGCCGATCACATGTTGCTGCAGTCAAAACGTTGTGGCCGGCGAGGACGAGCACGAGCTCACTGGGAGTTGACTTTTGGTTTTTCCATTTGCAGCCTCCCTTCAGAGCAGCTTCCTTATGTAACGGCTCTGTTTCGGCGGACTCTCTGCTGGATCAACATGACTCATTGTTCCTGAGAAGAAACGTCCGGACGGCGTACGGCACTCCTGATCCACCGTACACCACCACAAAATCAATAGAATAGACACTAAAACTAAGAACAATGTGTCTTTAATGAAATACTGCAGCTGCTGTTTAACAGCCTGACCAGGGATAATAAAAGCGGCACGTTTAATATACAGTTGAGCACAGTTCATTTATTTATTAAACATAGGTGGTAGAAACATAAAGCCTTGTTAACTTTAATATACAGTATGTCATATTATACAAATCATTTACAACATTGCAGTACGTTAAAGAGAAAGAAAAGGCCACATTAAACTTAGTCACAACTAGTATTCAGAATGACTCTGTTGTGCATATACAGTATGTACGATCCCAACCCATACATATTACATTTATTTCTGTTATTTATAACTGTCACACAGTGAAGTACACAGATAGTCAAGTTAACAAAAATAAAATATTATTTGAGATTTTTTAATTACTGAGGACACAAGTTGAGGTTTTGCAGACAGAAAGGTTTGTTTTAGTTTTTTTTTTGTCACTTTTGAATCAGCTGTTAGCAGGAAAACACCGTGAGAC
This sequence comes from Gadopsis marmoratus, assembly GCA_036023855.1. Classification (NCBI taxonomy): domain Eukaryota; kingdom Metazoa; phylum Chordata; class Actinopteri; order Centrarchiformes; family Percichthyidae; genus Gadopsis; species Gadopsis marmoratus. The sequence continues at coordinate 11,629 of JAVQJF010003945.1, forward strand.
AAACACACAGGAGCGACCGCGAACACATGGAGACAAACTGCATGTTGCACTCAGTGAACAGCTATGAAAGTTATTTTTTATTCTTCTTTGCAATCATTCTCTCTGTCTTGTTTCACTCCCCTGAAATTTTAACAGCATTGTAAAAAAGGAAAGAGGGTATTGTTTGTTTCTGTCTCCATCAAAATCAAACAAAATATCAATTTGAAGACTTCTGACAGGATCTCATCAGTATATTGACATTTTCTTGATTGAACAAGCATCTGTTGAAAGTCTATCGACATGCTAGAAAGATTCAAATCATCCAAACACTGTTTCGGGTTTTATGGACAACATTTGGTAATTCTTCAAACAAAAGGTCGTCTGTGTGATCATGTGTGTTGCATAATAATATAAGAAGAAAGCTAAATGTTACCACCAAGGTTATTTCAGTTCCACTCATCTCATATTTTAGATTATTTCTGTTTTTTGAGCCCATCATAATCTTTATTTTTTTCACACCTGACTTTCTGAATTGGCATAAGATAAGTGTTGGGAAGTAATATTGCTAGTTTTATATGATCTGATTTCAAATCTGATTTCAGTGTTGTTGCAGACTTTAGCTGTTTCACTTTCATCTAAATTAACTTTCACTTAGTTTTAGTCATCAATAACAGCGATAGCATTGGTCATTACTCAGCAAACAAAGTAAAATAACAAAATCAACAGATTGTATGAAAAGGCTCAAAGTGAAGATCAAGGTCAACAGTTTTACTCTCATGAGCTGCCGAAGAAAAACTAGAGCGAGACAGGTGAGGAATGTCAGTACCCAAAAAATAAATTTCTACGGAAGATCAAAGTGGACATAATTGCAAATTGTTTTTTAAACCTGTAATCCCAATACCACGGCGTATCTAATTTTCTCAGGGTTGTGGTGCCAAAATTTAAATTTCAGACCGTTATCCAGAGAAAACTCATAACTTAATAAAAACTTTAAGGGAATTTGTCCCCAAAGATCTGAAAAATAATATTTTCCAATCTTGTGCGCTCAAAAATTTGCAACAACATGACAGGCCTAAAAACAGATTGTCAGTAGTCTTGTCCACTTTGAGCTTCCGTAGGATATATATATATATACTGTATAGATATTATTTTTTTATGTTTTCACATTTGTTTCCTCTCAAAACACCAACAAGGAAGACTACTTACTTTACATTCAGTACATTCATTTTCCAATACATTTTCTCTACGTGCAGTCGATTGCATCCCTACATTATGATATAAATACACACTTTCTACCTCTGTGATACTTCAGATGCATTTGACAGGGGTATTAACTGAATTATAATTAAGGCACTATTAACTTTTTATGCACAAATATGAACAAACCAGACATTGAGGATATTGTCCTTTTTTATGCATTATTGCTTAATGATGAATAACTGTATGCACTGCATGTTTCTAAGTGGCATCTGCTGGTTTTCTGTGTGCAGTTAATGTGCAGCTTAATTAACCTATGAAGCATTTTTGTTTGACAAAGAAACTCAAGGCTATAAGTTTGGTTTCAGAAGTTGATATCAGTGGATACAGAATTAGTTGTTTTGCCCCAATCTGTTTGTGGCAGCAGTGTCCTAATAAACTCAAAATACAACCCAAATAAATGTCCAGGTCTATAGATTGTTATGGGATTGTTATTGTTAGGGGGGGCAGGTTGAAGTAAAAAAAGTAAAAGTTAAAGTATTATTATACTCCAGACTGTCATTATACTATAGAGAACCAAGCAGATACTAGAAATACTGTATGAAATTTTTCAGTTTCACTTTCAGGAGAGTTTAAAGTAAATGTGTTTTCAGCATGTGGAAGCACACTAAATACGTGAGAACGGATCACTGCAGCTTCTGCTGACACTTGCAGATACATTTATATGCTGCTGTGAATGTTTGTAAGTTAAATAAGAAGGAGACGTTAGCATGAAGCTAATGTGGGTTGATGTTAAAAGTCTTGACCATCTGCTCTGCCTATAATACACCGCAGATTTTTCTGCTTTATGCAAGATTTGATTGACTGTATCAAATCGAGATCTCCATGTATGCAGATGACCTAGCGGTATTCCATCGAATAAATGCAATGCTAGGGGGCGCCGTCTTGAAACCAATGATATTAAGCATTAATTTCTCCCGTTTGGTTTCTGCTATTTTAACATGTGATTTAATTTCAGTTGGACTAAAGATTTGTCCCTTCCTCTCCACAAACCAGTTGACAGCACAAATGAAGGTAATGCAGATATAATGGCATTTTTAACGACACACACACATCAAAGTTCAAAATCAGCCTTGCCATGTTGTGGAAATGCATGTGGAAACATGACAAACCAACAAGAAGACAGAAAATGACACATCTGCATGTGGAGATGAAACACATGAAGGTTGGAGCTGATCAGGATTCAAGATTTATTTTTTATCAAAAATAGATCACAATTGAAGATTGTCAAAATGAACATGGACAATGATAAATGGAAATTAAACAACTGAAAAAAGTAAAATGAATCAAATATGCATTCTGCTTCCCAGAGCACACTATTACTTTTTCTTAATTTTGCATGAAAATTAGACAATTTGGTGGAAAGCCTGAACTGAACTCTGCAGTTGATAATGAAGCATTACAAAGTCCTTCAAGGCATAGCGATGGATGCTACACGTAGTGAATATCAAGTGATGGTTAAATATGAAGCCTTTAGTCATACGCTGCATTCACATGGGAAATACTGTATTATTATTGTTGCACATACAGTACGCAGAATACATGACCCATCACAACTAATCACTAGTCACAGCTCACCAGTGTCTCCATCAAACAAAAAATCAATCAATCATGGATGTTTTTATGTCCAAGCAAAGCAGAATTACAACAAGACAAACCGCAGAGTTGAGGTCTGATGGGTACAGGTTTCTACAGACTAGTACCAGTTTTTTGGGAAATATTTGTGTTTGTTCCCAGAGTCGGATGAGAAGATAATCTCCAGTCAGGATGTGTTTAGCCAAGCTTAGCACAAACACTGGTGGCAGGGGGAAAGTGTTAGCTTAGTTTAAAAATAAAATCTCTCCAAACCTGTATTTTTATTCACACGTCTTGAAGGAATGAGAATAAGACTGTTAGATAACAAGCATGTAGAGTTGAGACTGAGCTGAAACCAGCCAACCCCACCATGAGGACGGGACTGTTGAGATGCTAGCGGTTGTTGGTCAACAACAAGTAGCTCCAAAGCTAACTACTTCTAAAACCACAATCAGTTTTACCTTTCCATTTCTACACCTGAACAAGCTATAACATGTGAAATCAGACAGCTTCAGAAGGTGGATTTCTTTTCAACATTAACACTAACACAACCTTAGAGTAGGCTACGGAGGTTTTCCTGTTCTTCTCGTTCTGCCAAAATTGCATGAATGCAGCATAACCACAATAACATCAGCTAGCTTCATACAGTTAGCATAATGTTGCATCAGTTTATACCATAAAACATTTCATTATGACTTTTATCACAGCCATTGTTGGTCACAAAATAGTTCCAGCTATTTAGCTATCTGATCATAAAACCATGTAAACCAGACAGCTTTGAGTTGTTGGAAGATATATTTCAGGCTAGCCGCTAAGCTATGCTAAACACAGCCTGGACCTATATCCATCTTCTCGCCTGAATCTGGGAAAGAAAGCTAACAGCAGGATTTCCCAAATTTTCAGATTCTTCCTGGTAAATGTCACCATTGTTTTGTCAATTTACAGATATTAAACCTCCGGGGCTGGATTCTTACCAAGGTGGAACAAAACCCTGAAACAGCATTTTATAGCATTGGCTGACGGAAAGTTCTCATTTCTAATAAAACCTTAAAACTAATACATGGTTTTAGGTTTAGCAGTTTTTTAAGACAGGCTGCCCCACTCCACGTATTCAGTGGCAGGAAACCTCTGCATTAAATTATTGCCCTTAAATCAACAATTAATTCAAAAACAATTTCACAAATATAAAGAAACTTGTGATGTCAGGCTCTGAGCTGTTTTACTGTAATCAGGCTGGATGACATCTGATATTTACTTAAAAAACATTGGCATCATATATTTTCATCCCTAGTAGATACGGTTTTGTATATTTCCTCTAGCATCTTTAGCATTATATCAGACTTCTCTAAGTTATTAAATGGCAGTTTATAGAGCGTTTGGGTAGATTTCATTGCACCAGTTAATTAGAGAGGCATTTCAAAACTCAATCCAGGCCTGTTGACAGCGTTCAGATAACGGAGGGACACCAACGTCATTCAGGTGTTAAAGCTTCTGTCGTTAATGAGCGGGCGCTGAGGTAGAGGTTATCGATATAACAGATATACAGCATTTTGATCAAAACCCAAACACAGTCAGAAACATTCAAAATCATTCAAAGAAAATCAGATGTCAGATGTCTGCGATAAATGCATTTCAACTGTCGTTTTCTTTAGTTTTTATTCCACACAGACGTTCTTCTTATTGGGTTGAGTTTTTTCTTTTTCGTCTTCTTTTTTTTTTATTTAAAGTGTTTTTGGCAGGCAGATATTTCCATCAGAGCTGCCCGCTGGAGCTGCTTTGTTTTTAATCAAGGCAACAAAAAAAATGAAAACTAAATAATTAAAACACATTAGCAAAAATGGTAAAAATCTACAAAATAATTCATGAGGTTAACCAATTCCTCTCCATATAAAACATATACAGTATGGTACTTTAAAAAATATAGATTTAGCAACTAACTCCACTGGTCGAACAGAATTATTTCAATCAACTTGATATCGATGAGCTGCTGTTGTTGTTGTTGTTCCCAGATTTAGGATTATCGTGCCGGGATGAGCCGTCAACACACATGTTTACATGCTCAATGTTTCCAAGCATGCAGTAATATGTTTTGGTTTGAATATGATAATGGGACATACAGACAGGACTTCCACGTTGTTTTTCTCTACAGAAAGAGGAGCGAGCTCCCAAAAAACATCTACTCGTGAATATATGGAGGACCTAGCCAGCAGACATGTTGTCAATATATGTAGCACACGATTCAAGTAACGTTTCTCGTACCTCAGAGTCTGTAGCTTTGCTCTGTGCAAAAATCAGTCAGGATGTCCTCTTGTAATGGAAAGGCATCTCATAGCTCCATGTTTCCTACGAGTGTCAGTGTCTTTATCCAGAGTTTGTTTAATTCAACTTCATCGGAGGAAGAAAGAGGAAGAAGAAGAGAAGGAGGAGGTTTGGGGGAAGCAGGGATGTCAGGCTCTTTTGGTTTGATGAGGCGAAGTGAAGGTGGAGGAGCTGCTCATCGTTCTTCCCCTGGAAACAGACAGAAAACACGCTGTTATTCTACCACAAAGTATAATAACCTTCCACGGCCCTGTCCAGCTCTCCTGGAGTAACTGCCTGTCTCCCGGAATCTCCTCCATGCTCTTGAGACTGTGCTGGGAGACACAGCAAACCTTCTGGCAATGGCACGTATTGATGTGCCATCCTGTGTGGAAGAACTTGACTGGCCTGCACAGAACCCTGACCTCAACCCCACTGAACTAGAATGGAGATTGCGAGCTACTGAAGCTCTTCTGTTGGATCGGACCACACGGTCCAGCCTTCGCTCCCCACGACCATCAGTGAGCCTTGGCCCCCCATGACCCTGTCTCCGGTTCACCTGTTCTCCTTCCTTGGACCACTTCTGGTAGGTGCTGCCCCCTGCAGACCAGAACAGCCCACAAGAGCTGCAGCGTTGGAGACGCTCTGACCCAGTCGTCCAGCATCACAGTTTGGTTCCTTGTCAAAGTCCCTCACAGTGTGTGTTATCAGACCTCACTACTACAATTAACATAATACAGCAAAAGGAATTGGTATCATGATTTTGCGAGTGACGTCTGTTGAAGTCTGCAGCCCTCCCTCTGGTCTCTCTGGAAGCCCACAGAAGGACGGATTAAGTAGAATATCCTCTTTCTATCAATATTGTTCCCTTCACCTTTATATAGGGCCAAACCTCACAGGGCTGTTATAGGAAATGCAGTAAATCAGTAATTAAGTCACAAATAGCCCAATAAAGTAGTACGAGGAGAGGCATGTATACTTCTAAAGCTAAATGGCAGCACCTGCTGAGGAAGCGATCAGCATGATGGAGTGATGTCAGAGGATCAGAGCTGGGTTCTGTCTGTGGCTGCAGGCTGCAGGATGTGGACTCTGTGTGCGATGTGGTTTGTCAGCGCTGCTCTCCGCCTGTTTGATGTGGATGGGAGACACATTAGCAGATTGGAGGTTAGCGCTCTACTATGGCATCTCCTCTGGTATGTGACTCAGCCCTCTTCCCAGAACCGCCGTCCAGCCCACATGTGGTGCTGTTTACTCCGGTTTACGCTAATAACCTGCTCGCTGCGTGACGCCGCAGCAGCCGGGTCAACCGCCACCGCCGCCGCCGAGAGCGCTGACCTCTGACCTCAGGAGGGGCCGTCACTCATCACCAGACTGCAACTGAACATTCAACACGGTTTCATTTCCAGTACATACAAAGTATTAGGTGCCTGTCTACATCTGACAGGATATCAGGATACTGTGCCAAAAACCAAACGCTGGATTCACCAGAAGTTACAAAGAAGTAATTAACTTCAACTGCTCAGTGGAAACAGAAGACTCATAGTTTGGGATTAACACGCAGCTTTGATTATCTGCTGAAAGATGTTGTTCGCGATGTGGTGCACTGGAGTTTTATTATATTCATCTGCAGATCATTCCTCGACTTTTGGGTCCATTTTGGGACTTTTGGGTCCATAAAACGATAGTGAAGTACGCCTGTCACAGTTGTCAGTTTCTGATTAAAAAGAAAAAATGGAGCTGGAATTTGGGAATGTTTGGCTTCAAAATGACGTCACCACAACCAGCGGGAGCAAATAGCACCAGCTTTCAATGTTTCCACAATTTGGCACTTTGGCAAAAATGTGTGTGGTCTAAGTGGAGCATGAAGAGCAACGCCATAAACCTTACAGAGGCACCTTTCTAAATGGAATATTATAATAAATTAAGAATCACCTGTGAATCTGATGGGATTCAGAAATGCCTGTAAAGGTTAGGGAAAGAAAGAAGAAGCTAATATTAACTGTTGGATGATGATGATGATGGGATATGATGCATGAAGGTCGGGATTCACTCCATCCGAAACCTCGACGCGGTTACTTTACACTTCACTAAGGGTACATTAGTGGAACTGAACGTTGGCTTTGGACAGAGATACTGGGCCAAACCCAAAAGAACAACTCTCAGACCAGAAAGGTAAAGTTCAGTTAAAGCTACAAACACAGGTCTCAGTGCTGAGGGTGCTGATGAGGGTGCTGATGAGGGGATGGGGAGCAGGTCTGAGGTCATTCAGTCAGCTGTCTGGGCTTCGGTCCCTGAGTTTGACTGCTACAGGCGTGAATGTGCTGCACACAGTAAAAGCCCAGAGACGACCTGTGAAAGTGATCAGAGTGCAACGTAGCTCAGCTGTAAGTTAAACTGAGCCTGTCGACAGACAAAATCCAGTGTTTCTTACCAAAAGTCATTTCCCCCGGCAGCTTCCGTGAATCAGAAAGAAACTGGAATTCCAAGAACCTGAACAGAAAAAAAAGGTTTCACAGTTTCACTCCGGGGAGACGACCTGTGAGATTATTCTGAATAAAATGAGCATTAAACACCAGAGACACTGAGAGGAAGGTAAAAGTCTAAGTGAATTCAAACGTTGTCATTTTTGCTGTCTGTCTTTGTTCTCTGGTTCCTCTTTATTCATCTTTAATTATTCGTATTCTTCCCATTTTCACGTCATATCTAATAGTTTAGTTATATTTTAACTGGTGACATTAACTCATGGAGTTTCTAGTGAGGCTGAACTCTGAAACTGATCAAATAGCTCACAGAACGGCCAAAAGACTTCATCGTATATATTTACTGTATTTATCATTAATATGATCCAAAGTGTTTTTATTCTCTGTGCATGACAGGTTTCCCTTCCTTCCGTTGTCGTGCACATGAATGTAAATCAGACAGAATAACGCAGCTTCATGTGCTGCAGGCTGCTGGTTGGAGCTCCGTCCGAGTCCACAGGGAAGCTGCAGACCGGTGACGTGTTCAGGTGTCCGCTGGACACCAGGAACTCTGCAAACTGCACCCGGCTCCACCTGGGTGAGTGTCAGTTAACGAGCTCCTCCGAGTTCCTGAAAGATTTTTAAAAATCGATAGATACCTCAGAAATTGTACTTACATACAGTACTTGAGCAACTGTACTTAGTTACTTTCCACGAGGCTCCAGATTCTTGTTTGTAATGTGGAGAAAAACGCATCTGTAAATTTCAGGTTGAGGAAATTGAAAAGTGGCAGTTTTTGTAAATCAGCTTGATTTTCTTGATTTTCTTGTGTCGTTGCTCTCAGTTATGGTCTGTGTTTAACATGTGATGACTCTCCTGATGTCACAGTCCGGATCCAAACACTCACAACAAACAGCTGTTCAGGCTTAACCTCAACCTCCCGCCGCACTGGATTTATTTCATTTATTACTCACCCCCCCTTTCACACCCCAAATACACCTCTGGACTTTATAATATTTCTTTTTTTTAACTTCTTTCACCACTACTGTACGTTTGGGGAACACCCAAATTTCCCCTCAGGGGGATTAATGTTTTTACAGTTGAATGTTTTTAAGTTTTAGATTAATACTTACTGCGCCTGCTGTATAGAAGCCCGGTGCTTTGATTTTTAAATGTTGTTAACATTGAACCACATGAGATTAACGTCACTGAGAACAAACAGCTGAAGTGTAGCTGCAGTCAGCTGTTTGCTGCAGTAACGTCCCTGTAAAGGCTAGTGATTAACTGTGATGTGTTCTGAACCAGGGAAACTTTCTCTGGACAACGTGTCTGAGAGGAAAGACAAGATGAGGCTGGGAATGACGCTGACCTCCAACCCAAAGGACAGCAGCTTTGTGGTGAGTCACATGACACCGACCACACGGAGACTACGTCCACGTCACCTCAGCTTCACCACTATGCTACAATACTGGACACGTATCTGACAGCTGGAGTTACTGGTTACTGTACAGATTAAGGTTTTAGATAAAGAATATATGATCAATTAATAAACCATGATGCAATATTTGAGATTAAACAACCCGCCGGTATACAAAGTGTTTAAAATGAGCTCCACCTCCACCATCATGCTGCATACAATAATATAACGCTCTGCAAAAGCTGATTCTGCGTGATGAGTACTTACGTTCCTGCTGTGTGTGAATGTGTCCTCAGACCTGTGGTCCCCTCTGGTCTCATGAATGTGGAAGCTCCCTGTACAGCACAGGAATCTGCTCCAGAGTCAGCCGAAACTTCCGACTGTCCCACACCATCGCACCCGCCCTGCTGAGTAATCAATACACATCCATCTAACCATCCACCATCCATCCATCCATCCATCCACCTAATCGGTCTTGTTTTATTTACCTGGTAGGGTGTGAGACGTTCATGGACATCATGATCGTTCTGGATGGTTCTAACTCCATCTACCCTTGGTACGAGGTCCAGGACTTCCTCATCAACATCCTGCACAAGTTCTACATCGGCCCAGGTCAGACGCAGGTTGGTTCATCACTACATTTTAAAGAGATCAAATCCAGTGGGATTCAATATTTCCCAAATAAAAAAACACCTGAAAGTGAATTTTCTCAGGATGACTCCTTCTCCTTCAGGCTCATGCTGTATTTGACAAAAGATTCTCAGGATATTTTAATATCATCAATCTCAGCTTTCCAGTCTTAGCAGGTAAATATATCAGATATCATCCACCTCTGATATGATACAGATTACAACCTACAGAAGAAGACTCTGGAGTCTCTATTGCATTTAATTCATTTGTTTATCGTTGAATAGCATTTTTAAATACATAAATTCTGCAGTCTTAGCGTCTCGTCACCATCTAAATGCTGGGTCAGAGGCTTTTCCACTCATACGTTTACTGGGAATACTTGAAACTCTGTAGCAAGATATTTAAAAATGTAAAGATACTGAATATCACAACAAACGCGCAGCTCCCACCAGGTTTCTGTCCTGAAAAACGTTGGTCGGTGGTAGAACAACAGTTTACATGAAACCAGCTGTAACTGCCAATGAGGACGAAGGTCATGTCTTTCGTATCTTCATGTCTCCTTCCATTTACAGCTGCTGACCTCTTCTTACCTGCTGCATGTCAGCTGCAGCCGTGCGGCGCTGTACTCAGTGGTGTTTTGAGCTAAATGCTATCAGCATGCTAACATACCAACGGTGACAATACTAACATGCTGATGTTTGACACGTATAAAGTTCACCATCGTAGTTTAGCGTGTTGCATGCTAACATTTGCTAATTAGCTTTAAACACAGAGAGCAGCTGAGGCTGATGGGAACATCATTAGTTCTGCAGGTATTTACTCATAAAGTAAAATTTCTTTTTAAAAAGAAAAGGTTCTTTTCTGTAAAAGCTGGTCAAAGCCAAAATGATGTAACTAAGACCTGGGAAGTCTGTAAAAGGGATGTCTTGAATCTGCAGCTGGATTTAAACATTCCGTCCCGTGCAGCAGTTCAGGTTCAGGCTGAGCCTTGGTGTGTTTTGGCTGCAGGTGGGTGTGATCCAGTATGGCTCCACAGTGGTCCGTGAGTTCAGTCTGGGTGAGTACCAGACGGTGGAGGAGGTGGTGGAGGCCGCCAGGAGCATCGACCAGCGGGGCGGCGAGGAGACGAGGACGGCGCTGGGCATCAACGTGGCGCGGTACGACACAACGTGATATCCCCCCCACACAGTAACAGACCTGGTTCACTCACGCGGCCTCTTACTTGTCCTTGTCGTGCAGGGCGGAGGCGTTCAAGCGTGGCGGCCGGCCCGGCGCTCAGAAGGTGATGATCGTGATCACAGACGGAGAGTCACATGACAGTCCACAGCTGCTGCAGGCCGTCACTGACAGCGAGAGAGACAACATCACCATGTACGCCATCGCTGTGAGTCGGCCCCTCTTTACCTTCAGTCCCCAAATACAATGGCTGACCCAGTCTGACTTCCTGTCTGATCCTGAGTCAGCTTTCTGTTCCTGAGAGCTTGGACTTCACCTGTAATCTAAAGTCACCGTCCTGCTGCCCCCAGTTTCCTCCTGGCACGTGCACCAAACCCACTTGGTTTTGTTCTGTCTCTGGGCTTTAAAAGTCTTCGCCTCTGTCCTGAGCGTGTCCTCTGGGTCTCATCCAGGTTCTGGGTTATTACAACCGCCGGGGAATTGACCCTGAAGCCTTTCTGAAGGAAATCAAGTTCATTGCTAGCGACCCAGATGAGAAGCACTTCTTCAAAGTGACAGACGAGTCTGCGCTGAAGGACATCGTGGACGCACTGGGAGAGAGGATTTTCTCTCTTGAAGGTCAGCTGACCCTCAGCATGTTCAATCCTTTTTAATTGGTTGTCGTGTCTGGAGCTGCATATAGTGATTCTGAAACACCAAGTTTATCAGGTCTTTATCGCTACAAAGCTACCAGTTAGATGAGTTATAACAGGGGTTATATTATCATTATCCGACTCTGTGGTTCCCCTCAGCTCTACAGAACCTTTTGGCGTCTTTCAGCTCACTGTTTTCCAGCAGCAGACAGCTGTTTTCATTAAACGAGCTCTGATAAACCCACTGTACGCTTCCTGCTCAGGCAGGCACAGTCGGAGATGGAAGGGAAACATTTAGGAGCTAAACGTTCAGGGGTCTCAAACCAAACCAGAGCTAAAAGAGAGTGAATACAGGACATGCAGTGGATTCATCAGGCCATGCTGCTTTGTGTCAACTTTATGAGGCAATAATATGTCATTTGTGTTTTCAGTACGTGGCACTGCCCCCATGTGGCCAAAAATCAGGCAGGTTTCACAGCTTCCAGATTTATTTGGGTGGGCTGGTGAGAGCTGTAACGTTGGCTGTTGGTTCCCAGTGGGATCAGCACTACTACGCCACTTAATAGAGCTTTAAACGGCATTCATTCAAATGTGAAAGTAACACGATGTTGTTGTCGCTGTGTGAAGCTCAGACTCTGCTGTGTTTCTGTTTTGCAGGAACCAGCAGTCAGGGTCGAGGCTTTGGTCTGCAGATGGCCCAGGCTGGTTTCTCCTCACATTTAGTCAAAGTGAGTACCTCAGCATATACAGTATTTTACAATTTTTACATGTTGTGTTTAACTCTAAAATTATGTCCATTCTGGACAAAGAATCATTATAATTCCTTCTAATTATCGCTGGATAAGTTCCTGGTTTGGGGGCAGGTCGATGTTGGTAACAATGAAGTTTCCTCCAGTTTTGTCCAGTCAAACAAACCATGATCCACTAAAATCAACAGCAGCCGGAGCAGAAATGTGTAATTTATTGATTCTGATTCTAACAGAAACAGTCAAGAAAAGATCAAACTCTCAACTCTTTGTATCAGTATCATCCAGTATCGGTCTGGTTCTGGTCGTGATGCATGTCTGAAGTTAAAGAATAAGAAGCTTCTAGAAATATTTCTGTTGTTTCTCGTCCACGGAAAAGTGTATTTGACTGAATTCCCACGTCAGGGAGTGAAAATAGTGTCGTGGAAACTTTCTATGTGTAACACAGAGCAGATGGTTTTCCTGAGCGTAAAGCTGCCAACAAAACTCTCACTCACATTAATACATGCAGGACAGACTTCAACACACAGGCATGCAAACAATTATGCACACCATCACACATGCAGGCAAAAATGGGAAGAGTTTCCTGCTCTTCAGTTTCAGGATTAAAAGGTAAAATCAGGTCGAAGTCCGACTGATGTGGAAAACAGACGTCACAGAATCATCTCTGAGCGAGTCATCCTGCGGGGAAACCATCCTCCTCTCCCTCCTACAGGACCACAAAACCAGCGATTGACATTTAACAGTGAGTGTGCAGATCCAGAGTCAGTCCATGTGCAGCACAGATCCAGCAGGCTTTGTGGACTTGGTCATACACTGTGGCCCTTCAGTCACTGGCCCGTAGAGACTGTGACTCAACGCCTTAATAACTTTCATATCTGGACTTTACGACCGCCTGTGACTGACTGCACACGTGTTGTGAGGCAGGTCGACCGAGTTTAAGATGGACCTGAGCTGCTGCAGGCTGGGTTCAGTCTGCAGAATTAGCAGGATATGTGCTCCTCGTCCCACCCTTTAGTCACGAGGTGTAGGTAGGGCATCAAGACCCGAACAAGGCTCTGTAGCTGTGTTTTACAGGAACTTTACTTTCTTGCTGTGGAGACTTGTTGACTTAGCTTAGCCAAGCTAACCAGCTGCTAGATGTGGGATCGTACTAAGAGAGTAGAATCAGTCTAATCTCTGTCGGGAAGGAAACAGACAAGTGCACTTCCCAAAATGCTGAATTATTGACCGTGATTCAAAATGCTAAATGAGACCAGACGTTACATTTTAATGAAGATTTTTTATTAAACCTTTATTTAACCAGGACGTCCCTTAAGATAGAAATCTCTTTTCAGAGGGAGACCTGGCCAATCCGGATGGAAAGTTTGCAAACAGCGACGAAGGTTCAGATCCAATGCGTCAATGCTGAGACGACGTCCATTCACGAGACTGTAGTTTATGCCCACACAGCGTCACCGTCCTTCTCTGAGTCCGCTGAGTGGCTTTGTTTGCATTAATACATCAGGTTCGGAGTGTTTCTGATGCTCAGATTTCAGATGGTAAAATCCACTCCGGAGCTGTGCGGCTGGAACCGTCCTGTGTCCTGTTACTTGAGCTGCACGATGGCAAAAACATTCCCGCTCAGCATACGTGAAAGAATACGGCGAGCCCCAAAGGACCCCACTTGAAATGTTACCTTGCAGACGTTCGGCAGTGACTCCACTGACGGTACACTGTGCTCGCTGTATTACAGTGATCTCCATTAAAGTCCACGTTTTCCCTTCAGGATGGCGTTCTGCTCGGGGCGGTGGGCGCCTACGACTGGAACGGTGCCGTGCTCAAAGAAACTAAACATGGAAAAGTGGTTCCACCAAAATCCTCCTATAAGGACGAGTTTCCAGAGGAGCTGAAGAACCATGGAGCTTATCTGGGTAATGACCTGCAGTGCACTTATCTCTGCTCTTATATTTGTATCTCGTGTCTTGGGGTGGGGGGGTCGGGTCACCAGAATGGTTTGGGGATTTCAGACCATGAAATCGTTTACAAGACAGCCAGTGGCCTAAATGTTGGACACAGTTCAACCAACTGAAATGTAAGAATAAAGGTACCTTGGGATGGATGACTCCCATTGGTCCGTTTGTGTGTGTTTTTTGGTTTCAGGCTACTCTGTGGGGTCACTCATTTCGTCCCGCGGCTCTCAGCTCTACTTGGCCGGAGCTCCGAGGTTCAACCACACTGGCAAGGTCATCGTCTTCACCCTGAAGAACACCGGAAACCTGACCATCCTGCAGGCTCTGCTGGGAGAGCAGGTCACACACACACAAGCATGTTGATATTGATGTGCAACACATGGCAGCGAGCCTGCGCTTCTCAGCAGGCAGCTTAAATTCAACTCAATGTTATTTCTACAGCTCTATATCATAACAGAGTTATCTCATAGCACTTGTTAATATAGAGCAAGTCTAGACCAACTCTATATGTACAGACCCAACATTTCCACCAGGAGCAGCACTAGGAGACAGTGGC
>JAVQJF010003950.1:0-58251 GCA_036023855.1 Gadopsis marmoratus
TATATATGAAGCTTGAAGGCTTTGTTTTATAGACTCCTCAAAAACACAATGCTGCTTTCGCAGAGAAAATGCAATTGTTGATGAAGTTGATTTTCAGTGATTTGAACAGTTACATGCTCATGTGTTTAATGGCCACAGCATGTTATAAAGACATGTAGAGTGATGATTTTGTCCATTCCTAAAAAAAAAAACAAAGAAAGGCATTATTATACGCCACTCTTTGAGAAGTGAGGACTCACCTTTAATGTGGTGAACGATGGTGACAATGTGTTGTGCAAACAGCTCAGAGGGACTCCTCTGTGACTGAGCATTCTGAACATGTTGAAAGATGGAGCGGAACTCCTGATCCTTTTTTGAGGACTGCACAAGATCCTGAGACAACTGTCGCTCCTCAGCTAAAATATCAGAAGAGCTGAAAATGACCCAAAAAAAAAAACAAACATGTTCTGTTGCTCTTCTTTTTAGGAAATAGGTTAAAACATAAACCCTGTTATTCTCCAATCAGAGAAAACAACAAACAAGTAAAACCATTGCAGAAAATGCATTTTTTAAATATGTAATTTTCCAAAGATATCAGTAAATCATCAGGTTACAGCAAAAGTGCTGCTACTATTGCAAAGTCTACAGCTGGATCTACAGATATGACTTCTGGCTCACTGAGGGAAGACCCAGCATGGGACCAGAAACCATTATATGACGCTCACCTTATCAGGCCATCTCCAATGAAATCCATTCTGACATTTAATTTTGCTTCCTGTTTTCTTGAGGACATGAAAGGCGAGTCCTCTCCCCTGATCATAAACATCTCTCTGTCAGAGTTCCTCCATGGTGGTGGTTTAGGAGATGGCATGGAGGGGGATTTCGCCATCTTCCTGGCTTTACCGCCCATGTCTGGGGACATTTCTTCAAATTTTCCAGCTATCTCCCTCTTGGCGAGGGCTGCAGCAATGGCCGCTGCCTTATCCTGCTTTCGACTGAGATATATGTCCTCTGCCATGGCATCAAGGTCACTGTTGGCTACATGTGCATAGGCCACATTCTGCCATTTGCCAAAGCATTCTTCAAACAGTTCCCGGGCTGAGTGAGTGACCTTGCTCTTTGGCTTAGGGGTCTCGTCCCCATTGTGCCAGTCTCTGTGAAGTGACTTTGAGTGAGGCTTGATTATCATATCCTCCTCTTCCTCCCTGTCAGCAGACAGAAACGGAGAAGCTTTTAAAAAGCTGTCCAGAGACACTTCCCCATCAATGTCCTCTTTGTACTTTCTTGTCGCAGAGTCAGAGAGAGTCGCGGATGCTTTGCCATTTACTTTCCCTTGTTCCAGATCCACATCATTTGCTTCTGGGTTCTTGCCATTTTCCCAAGCTTTAGCTTTTTTATTTTGCTCCTCCAAAAACCTAAACAACGACAAAGAGATAAAGAGCTGCATCTAACTGGACATGCGACTCGAGAGACAACTGCAGAAATTAAACTTACAGAAAACCAAATGTATTATCTGATGCCATTTTAGAGCATTTACAAACAAGATATTCAAAAGCAACAGAGAGAGATTTGTGTCAGTTAAGTCTGTTATGACACCCACAGTTGGCTGCACAAAGCTTACAAAGCCATGGACATGCCAGAATAAAGTGACTGTGTGGTTTATCAAGCAATTAGGCAATAATTCACAACATTTTATCTGTATATCTATAAGGCATGCATAGGTTTCTAAAACAATGTCAGAATTACTATTTGTTAATTATATATATTTGAGAAAAAAAAGAGTAAAACTTACTTTCCAAAGGCAATGGAGATTGCTGTTTTATCTCCATCCAGATATTCTTCGTTGGAGAAGAAATCAAAGCTGGAAAGCATTGGATTTAGACCTTCATGTGAGGGTTTTTTTGTTGACGCTGAACTACCCACCATCTGCCAGGAGGGAGCGCCATTGCTGATGTCATGTGTGATTTTAGGGGAGGGACTAGACTGCTTAGCAGTTTGGCTGTTTGAGCTTGCCAGAGGGCTCTGCCTCTTTGGACTGCTACTGCAGCCCGTCGGGCTCTGCCACTTCCCCTCAGCTTTGCCACTGCATGCGCCTTCTTTGGCATCTCCTGCAAACGCCTCGACAAGCTCCACTGGCTCCTCATCTCCCCCTCCTCCCTTTTGGACCTCCTTGGAGGCCGAGAGCTCCTCTTTCACATCTCTGGAGGTTTGGTTATTGAGCAACAAGGCTGGCCTGCGTTTGGGAGAGGAGGAGTGTGAGGAAGAGGAAGAATGATGCGAGTGTCTGGATAATGGCGAGGAGGATCGGTCCGAGTGGTGAGAGTGACCATGAGGGGGGCTTCCTGAGCGTTTCTGGAGGTTGTGAGATCGTCCTCGTGAATGGTTTTGCTGCTGTTGCAGCTGCGGCGGCGGCGGCGGCGGCGGCGGCTGCTGTTGCTGTTTTTGAGGGTACTGCTTGTAATTCTTCCAGTTGGGGCGGAAGTTGTTGTTGTTGTTATAGCCACCACCCCCACCACCACGCTGGTAGCGTCCACGTGGGAAGTAGCCCCGCCCTCGGCCCCTGAAGTTGTATGGCCTCCGGAAGCCGCGGTTGTAGCCTCGGAACTCACGGCTATTCTGGTATCCCCTCTGATATTTCTTCTCCCGGTTATGAGATGGAGAATGAGATCTTGACCATGATCGAGACCTAGAGCTGTGAGCGACAGCAAGGGGCAAAGAAAGCACATCATCAAAACACATTAAAAACAAATCTCTTCTTTTGCGTTTCTGACCCAAAAAGTAAAAATTCAAGAAGGTTTTCTGAACAAATAGGCAGATGCATGCATACATACACACCTGCTCATTTAGCCCCTTGACATAACACGATTGTAGCACAACCTGGTCAGTAAAAGCTTTGATGTTGGCTATTAGAATAGAGGGAAGAAGAACACTGTAGTGCCCCGAAAGCCACAATGGCTAAACACGCAATGATAATAGCAGTACTACAACAACACAAACTGTTTCACAGATAAATCATTGCCTCTTAAACCAGTCTGTTCAATTTTCTGACAGACTCCAAACATGACAACATGTCGGGTAACATATGGAAAAGACATACGCAGCACAATACCATAAAACACGTGATATATAGATGCAGTTCCATCCGGCATCCATAATATCATTTGGAATGGGCAAAACATATGCTGGTGTATAGAGCCCACCAAGGAGCACTGCATGGAGAAAAGCAGAGATTTCACAGTGTGGTGCAGAGCCAGGCTGCAGAGTCAGACTAGTCCACACGGTGGCTCTGCTGCAATTGGGATAAAACGCCTTGTGTTGCTCTCCAGCCCCTTAACACAGTCTTAAGATTCTAACCATGACACAGTATGCTCTCTTCTTCAAATCAACGATTTAATGAGCCCAAGGTGCTCCGTTATTGTAAGCCTTGCCGCATGTCAACACAACATCTACAACTTTCCACTGACATCTATGACATGAAATCGCATGGACATCAAACTAGTTCTGCAATGTTCTGTAAGTATTTCTTGTACAAATACGTTTTCAGCAACGTTTCTCACAACTGCCAGTAAATAAAAAGCAACTGCTCAGCCACTTTCACTATCAGAATCTTAATATAATATACACCTAAGGCATTGTTAAGGCATTAACAAATACATGCAAAGCCTACAATATATTGCAAAACAGTATTCTGAATTGGCAGAGCAAAGCAGCACCACACAACATGCAAAACACCATCCAAAGCCATTAAAACGGTTAAAAAAAGCACAGGACTCACCTAGTGTGTTCTTTCATTGGAATACAGAGTGATAAAAAAGGCAGCGCACTGAGCAGCACTGCACACTCACAGCGCGAGCTACAGATACTACATCTCGTCTGGCCAGCTCTGGTGGAGCAGAGAGTCACATGGACCATATGAGAGGGGGAAAAAAAAAAGTCTACTGGAATCCTGTGGCTCTGTGCTTGGCAGCAACGCGGGCTGTTCAACCACTTTAGTGAGGTTTTATATATAAAAAGAGGCCACTTAGAAACAATGTGCTATTCTGACTATTCCGCCAAAATACTGCATATATCGACATTTTAATGTGGTCTTTAAATCGTTTCTCTTGTTAAACATCCAAGCTTAACAAAGTCCAAAGTGAGCGTTTTGCTGAGACGCCGTGTGCACCTGTGGCCCATTTACTGACGTGGTAGTGTGACAGCGTTAAAAGCAAGAGACGGTGACAGTGTGAGGGAAGTCAGGTGAGTGTTCATATGTCAGTCTGTGTTACAACGTACGCAAATGTGTGCATTCGGGCTTTGCACATGTTGCAAAGGTGGGTTCAGGAAGCGGAAGAGCAAGCCATTAGATTCCTTCCATGTCTCTACTTTTACGCTAATTCTAATACGTGCTGCGACACGGCCAGGAAATGAGTCGCCCTGCCGTTTCATTGCCACGCCACAGTTATTCTGCCAGAAACAGCAAAGGCATCCGAGCGAAGCCTCGGTTCTTTTCTTCCACATGCACATCGCAGCCAGCAGATACTCCTACGGGGCATTTTTATTCAGGCAAAACAACCAACAACAAATGCTGCCCTCTTGATAAAAGGCTTGGTAAAATATTTAGATTAATATGGAAATGTTTTCCCATGCAATGCAAACTGCAATGATAATATTCACTCTAACTTAAGTAAGCTGACTAACCGGCAGCTGGCTTCTTTCACAAACATCAATTTCCTCTGGACTCCAGAGTTTGGGTCAGAACCAAATCCATTAGTACCCTATACCAGTGTTGTCACTTCATATGAGAACCAGAGTCCTAAAGTCCAGGACAAGACACGGTCTTGCAGATTGAAATCAACAGATATGTTGCAGATATGTGACAGGAATTATCACAGAACACAGAGCTGCTTGTTGACATTCCTACTGTCGCAACAAAACTTTCTGCATAAATATCTTTTACATGTCAAATCTCACCAGCACACTTTATGGTCAGAAGTTCAGGACAAGTTAAGATTTACTAGACTGACTTTTGTGTGAAAGAGGAGATTAGCAGGAAACACGGGATGCTCAGTGTGTCTGTGCAACGAACACTTTGCCTGCTGCACCTGCTGCTAGTTTCTCTCTTTTCCCTCATGACATCCAACTTTGTTGGGTCACAGTTATTCATACTGTAAGCACTTGGTGGGTCAAGGCATTCTTCATTCATATAATATAGAATATCTTTCAGTTATTTAGTTATTATTAAACCTTGTTTTAACAGATCCGCTCTGGCAGCACAGGGGTAAAATGCAGTTGATCATCAACACAAAAAAACACAATACAGCCAACAGATTGTTCCGAAAGGAGGATTGTTCGGAAAATTGAATCTACCGGTAGTGGCGCTTCCTGGATCGGGATCTGGAGCGACTTCTGGAGTGAGAGGTGGAGCGGGATCTTGATCGGGACCTTGAGCGGCTCCCAGACCTCGAGGCTGATTTCGTGGACCTGGACATCACTGCAGCCAGCCCACCTCAGACTGTCACACAAAAGAGTTGTACAGTGAAGTCAAGTTAGGATATATGAAGCGTATACGAAAGCAAACAAAACATCAAATTGGTTATTCAATCACCTTTTTTAAGCCACTGGCTGCATTGAACGGATATTAATCATCTGGGTGAACAATTGGATGAACAACTATTACGGAAAGAAAAACACATTTGCAGAAAGCCAAGAGTCAACTGCCCCTGAAATAAAATATCCAACAGAGTTGAGCGAGATGCGCCTCAACAAGCAACGCAGAAGCCGAGTGGAAAAACAGCCGTGGACGGAAAGTGAAGGACGTGTCGGGCATCCAAACAGAATCAGTTTTATTTAGTCACTGATCATTTGCATAGAGGGCGGTCTTACGTCAGTCATCTGAACTAGTGAGCCCACTAAAATACTAATACAAAGATACAGTTATCAGTAAGATGCACCATGCCTTTATTTACAGAAGATGTACAGCAAATCAGCTGAAATAATATAAAAAACTGGTGATAGAAGTGTTTTTTTTTCTCTTGCCACTGTCTTCACAAGAAAAGACAGCAGCTTCCAAATGAGGTGAAAACATTTTTCGGCACGTTCCTTTGAATGATTAACGGATACAAGACACGTCCCTCCAAGCCTCACATTTAAAATCTCCTTTTAGTCCAAACTTGTGAACTCCACCTCGCGACCTTTGAGAATGTGACGAACAAGAGAGAGATGTGAACAGATGTGGCTAATTATACTTGGCACAAACGAGTGAGCTGAGCATGTAGGAAAGTAATAAAGGGCCTTAGTATGCTTGTCGATTACAACAGGTATTTTCACACCCCATTAAGCATATGTCGGCGTCTTTCCAGAAAATGTAAGACTGGTCTAATCTTGCTTGCTTGTTTTTCTACACCTCGTCATTTGTGATTAATAACTTACTGGTTACTGTTAAACTCGCACCTGACACGTCCGCAGAGAGACGCTCACTTTCGACCGCACGCTCAGTGACCTTTGTACACTTTTTAACTTCAAATGGATATTTGTTTCCTTGAATCTGCCAATGCTTCGCTTGAATACTCCCAAAATGATTCATACAGTTCTACAGTAGGAGCATCTTATTCTTTCCAAGGCCCACAAGGCATTAGATGTGACACATGATCCTGAGCTTACAGTAAATGCCAGGGATCAAATAAGTGATCTTTCATTATGAGACTCATCTTCAGGGACTTTGGAAGGAGGAAATTGCGGACTGCACACGGCTGGGATTTCAAAACGCTATCACACGGTGGTCCCAGTGTGTGTCCTTCCCACTATTTTGAAAGGTATTGAAATGGATCCATTCCCATCCGCCTCCTCCTTGTGCGCTACGAACGTCCCCCTCTCCTCGTTTCTGGCATCGTGTTGTTTTTGGCTTTCAGAGAATAATTTCCTGAAGGTCCAGCCTCAACAGACAGTCAAGGAGGCTTACGCTGCACATTTCGAGAAAGACATTCAGATGTGCCCCTTTTCCCAGCATGTGGTAGCTAAACAGAACCCAGCCTCCTTAATTTTGCTTTATATACCAAATACCAAATACTAAATTCTTGAGGAAAAGCTTCATTCTCAGTTTGTTACAATAGCTGTAATAAAATGCTTAAAACCAGTCACATCTGTGTTTGAGACATTTTCACTTGGCTGAAAATAGTTTCCTTACTTTTGAATGGGTGTCCACAGAAACTGAATACAAAACCGCTGAGCAGGCACAAACGTAGCTACTGAATTGTGACTGCTTTACTAACGTACAGTAACCTCAGTTTAGCAAAGTGTGACAATGTGCATGTAAGAAAGTGGGACAGTCCACTTTCCTCTTGCCTCCTGTATTCAAAACAACAACTAGTAGAATTGAACACTGGGATCGGTTTCGACAGCCTCCCGCCGAAGGCTTGACTGATAACCAGCTGCAGCTGTCCCTGCGCCGCACTGTGTGGTCGGCAGCATAATCAGTGAGATTTCAGCCTCTTAAAAAGGCTGCGGCAGGCCTGCTCTTTGATCACTCACTGCAAGATCTGCTCACACAAATGCAGTTGCCGACACTGATGTGCACACGTGCGTCTTACTATACTTGCGAGGAATTTTAGTTGATTACATTTTTATAACCTAATGACTCCTTTCTAACTTTCACCACATCCTAACGCTGAACGTGCTTATCAACCACTGAATTATGTTGCTATTGATACCGGTGCACTTGACTCAACTCTGTACCAATACCTGGACTTGATGCAGTCACAAATGGCAGCACAGTGCAGAGAAAGATGACATTTCCTGGTTTTATAGTCTAGCTTCAGTCTTCCGGGTTTAAAGCTTCTTCAGAGTTTTGTCTTCTGGATGCCCTTGTTATTGATTACCCAATGCTCAGCTGTAAGATGTTGGGATAAATAGAATCATCACAAAATAGAGAATATAAGTATTTTACAACAAAAAGCAATGGTAAACTTATTTACTAAAATACAACCTTGAACCTGTTCGACCTGCACCTTAATGGACAACCTTGGTCACACACACACACACACACACACACACACACAACACTGTATTAACAGGAACAACATGAAAAACCAGAAGAGCCAGACGTAAACATTGTGGATAAAACAACTGCGTGCAAGATCCAAAATCAGCTGAACCAGATAGTAAAGCAGAATTAAACTGATAATGGTTCTCGCATGGACAGAAGCTGAAGACCACGCGCACACAAACATGACAAAGAGCCCCCTTTGGAGTGGAGAACGACAGCTGCCTAATCCTCGTCACCTGTTTATTTCATGTTACGGAAAAAGTCCCTCTGATCAACAATGGTCTGGCAACTCGATCCACAGCTCAAAGCGTACAAAAAGACAGACTCCACTCAATCACCCTCCCTATCATTAAGACTGAGATGCCACAGTGGCAGCTGGAATCACATTTGCTATCTATATGTGCCCCCGAGACACCCCGCTCGCTATTTCAGAAAAGCCACAGCAACTGTCAGTGGCACAATCTTTGGTTGTTGAAATGTGGCAGCCTCTCTTAGTATTCCCTCGGGACGCTTCACATGCTGAGGCAGTTAATGGATAGCAAAGCCTCTGGCAGCACTGTTTAAGGCTAGATAAACCTTTCAGCTTCCTCCGTTGGTTATTAAATGAGGGGGAATAAAATAGCCGGATTGAACCAGTTATGTCTGAATGAGCGTGACCTTTCTTCTGTTTGTCTTCAGGGAGCTACCGTAACTGCTAGAAAGACAAACGGATGACCTCATGCAGAGATTTCTTGCAACATTATACTTTGCTAATCGCCTACTGTGACAGATGAGAATAGCATTCAGCTTGGAATAGCACTTGGCCGCAGGTTTAATGATAACGCGATGACTTTCTAACTTTCTGCTAACTAAGGCGGTTCAATGCCAATTTTTTTTCCTAAGGATGTGTGCTGCTTATCGTTCAATTCTACTCGAAAAGCCAATCAGTTTCCTGGGAAATGGCATACAGCAGATTGCCACCGAGGCATCCTCGCACCGACACGCTCTGCTGCATCCAAGAGAGAACCGAAGGTCCTCTCTATTCTGGTCAAATGACGAGTTATCGTTCTATATTTCCAAAAATGTGTACAGTTGTCCTTTAGAGGAACGGCAGACGCAGTTGGTGTATATGCCGTTAACCATGAGTGGCATGCTGTATAACCAGAATGCCGTATGTTCAGTACAGAAGGTGGCACACACGAGAGTGAAAGCAAAGCTGAGTGTGCCGCAGGGCACGGCAGCACACTCGGACGTAGGCACACCTTCTCAGTGTTTGTGTACTCCTGTGCAGCTGGTATTTGTTAAAGAGGATCAACCAGGATCCTGCAACAGGAAATAGCATGAAAACGGTTTCAACCTTTTTTTTTTTTTTTTGCTTCACTGGATCCTATAAATACATTCACACTGCACCACAAAAGCCTTTTAAATAAGCACTTACAGGAAGCCTGTCTAAGGGGACAATTTGTGCGGCTATATTTAGGCTTGGATCAAGATTGTAGCTGTTCACAGTAGGTGGAGGGACAACTTAGTGAAACCTGCAATCACAGGCTCACCCCCTACGAACACTTAAACACCTTGTTGTATTGAGGTCCCCCCTTGAACCCTCCGGTGGTCCGAGGAAACCACCATTACACAATGATCACGAAGCCAGACTGCCAGCATCATCGTGACTGCTGAGCTTCCAGCACATCAACTCAAATGGCATCCCTGTACTCCAAATGAAAGAAGACCAAAGCCAGTGGCGTCCTGTCCTGCATGGGATGGACAGTGCATCCTGCAGTTTCCTTCATGTGCATCATCCAATTAGGGAAATGCCAGATCCATCAGGAGGACACGTTTAACGTCACACCAGGAGATCATCCAGAGCAATTCCTCCCTCTGAAGATAAAATACTGGCCAAATGCAGACAGGCTACTCTCCCCTACTTTGGGCTTTTTTTCCTGCCTAACTCCGAAGCTTGGCGGCAAAATACGTTTCCAGTTGACTCTTTGCCCTGGATGAGTCCCCCCGTCGCTGCGCGACACATGATAAACACGTGACTATCTATACATTTATTCCCACCGTCGCGCCGAAAGCGGAGCCGAAAATAAAAGTTAAACAAACTGCTTACCGGTTCGGCGGTTCGTCGTCCGGTGTCGCCGCGTCACATTCAGGCGATAACGGTGTGACCTTTCAGAGAGGAGCGAAGGACAAACGTCCCTTCTGAGTGACTCTGCGCCTGTTGCGCCCGGTTTATGCCCGCGTGTGCGCGCGCGTGTTTGTGTAGAAGAGGGGGTGTAACCGCCCCGCGCGCCTCAGAGGTTCGTCTCTCCTTCCGCCTTCAGCCGTCCGTCTGTCCGTCCGTCCGTCCGTCCGTCCGTCTGTCTGTCTGTCTGTCGAGACGTCGCAGTAAAAGCGCGTGTTTGGACGCGCGGGAGCCTAAAAGCTCCGCCGCCCTGCAATTACATCATTCTGTCACGAAGCCTGCTGGTCCCCGATGGAGCCTGTGGCCCCGCAGGGAGCAGCTGCGGCCGCGTCCACCTGCACTGGCGCTGCATGACACTAGAGTCGTAGGCTGCTGTGCATGTTGGCTCGTCACCTTCTACACGTCCTGTGTATTATTGAGGTCACTGCAGGGTCCCCGTGTGCCCCGCAGATACCCCGACGAGGTGTTAAACCAGTTTAGCAATTATTGAGACCCTTGAAAAGTATTAGAACGCCTTAATCTGCATTTTACGAGCTATTATTTTTTGGGAACATGCATTCAGACAGACTGTCTTGTCCTATTGTTAATGGGAGCGTTTGAATGGGAGCGTGTGTGAGCATGTGGCCGTTATTACTTGTAATAAACCTTGCCTTTGGGCTAGTCACTACTTTTATTTTGTTGAGTTTTGTTCCCTCCCAGCGGATCTGAATGATGTCACACCAAGACTGTTTTGCGATCTCAGAATAATGTACTGGTATAGTACTGTAAATGTGAGTTAAGGTGCGTTACAACTTGTGGCACTGCAGTCTTAATATATGTTGAAAAGGCCTTAAAAAGCTCTTAAATGGTATGAAATTTAACTTCAGGAGTCTTGCATATACCCTGGTAAAGGTGGTGCTGTTTGACCTCACCTGCGTAAACGTAACGTACAATATAGTGTCATTACCTTTGAATGTATTCACTTAATTGTTCAACAATGTCACGTTAATCATTTTTAAATGAAAGTGTTTCTTTGACTCTTTCGTGCTGTCAGCATCAGCCCTTACAAGGTTGCTGTCACACTAACGTCATTTCACTGGTATGGGTTTCAGTGGAGGGTTATAGTGGCACGTGATCTTTGTAATAGTCAATAAAAAATCCTCTGTGCTATTCTATGACATGTCTCTTTAATGATATGCCACAAATTTTACTTACATGTTACCAGCGTTTTGAGGAGAAGCTTAATTAGACTTTTTATGTAAAATCCAGGAAGGGTATCTGTGATTCTAGGATCTCTTATCATCTACTTTTCTCGGCTTGTTGTCAATATTCAGTCCAGAGTTCACGTGGCTGCCGTGTACACTTTATTTTCCTTCCTCTGGAATCTTCTGCATAAAGTTACTATTGTTATTATGTCTGCAGTGCATAGTCGCCCACAAACGTGTCTGCCGCCACAGAGACACTTGTCTTTCACAGTCCTACTGGGAACAAAATTGTTGCTAATCATCCTTATAACATAAATAAAATATCATATCAAATATCGTGACATGTGTATATGCCTGCATCAAACCTAAGATAGATAATATCATTTTACATATGTTGCTATCATCTATCATTTCTACCTAGGCACAGCCTACTGTCTACAAAAACAACATACTTCTGCATTTGAAGTGAACACATCCTCTTGGATTTGGAGCTTTTCTTCTGTTAATCGCCATAAATCGTAATGTAGACCAGACAACATTTACGAGGTGATAATATTCTTAAAAGCTACAACAATAAGAAAGACTTCGAAGCAGAATTTACAGAAGATTAATTTGAGACTTTTGTGGCATTACAATTATTTGTACAATTGCTGGACTGCGTGGGCCTGGGTGCCCTTTTCAAATAAGATATATGATCTTTTTTCTCCTCACGCTGCCACTGTCTTATGGTTGGGGAAGGAAATGGAGATATAGTATGTGATATGCACCATTTATGCTTTTTGTTATATCCAGCAACTGATTACGATCCTCTAGCTCATGTAGATGTCAAGGAAACACATCTCTTCATCATACATCACCCTGTCTGTCCAGGCATAATGTGTCATGACAAACTACAGCACTGTGTATTTGCATTGGAAATAAGTTCACCCATAAATGGTTATGTGTGCACATGCCACAGATACATCCTGGAAGTGCCTATGAAGTGCTCATTTGATTAATACAATTTGAATACCAGGAAATTGACACAGTAGAATACACAAGTCAGCTAATTTAGGCAAAGTGGAGATCAGAAGTGTTTGAAAGACAGATGATGGAAGTGTTTGTTTTGCTTTAAGTTCATAACGTCAGAGTCTTTCACAGATGTCAGTACTTTACTCAGAACACTAGTGCCAGAAAGACGCAAACACAAACTAGTTTGGCTAGTTTGAAAAAAGAGAGAGACTGATTATATTACATAACATCTCCTTAGGTAGACCTAATCTTTACATTACATTTTTTCTTCTAAGTGTCTCCAGGATACCTACACATACTTACACATCTTCTTAAGGCTGTTCTAAAATTGGTTAGTGTTTGTTATTTCATGTTTTTCTGAATTTCATGAAGCAAGGAATGGAATAGTACATGCTTAGGCAACTGTACAACACAATGTACAAGCATCTAAGGTTTATTATCAAGCAGTACTGGAGATGCAATAGCCCAAGAAAATGTTAGTAAATGTAGGAAACAGGGAATAGCGAAATGTTTGTGACTTTTAAGCTATGCTAAACGCAAGGCTGCGGGGATGGCAATCAGCAGGCAAGCCTGTCCACAACTACTGGCTGGATTGCCATGAAATTCTGTGCAAACGTTCAGGGTCCCCAGAGGATGACTGCGGTGATTCCTTGACCTTTTCTTTAGCACCCTCGTGAGGTTGACATTAGTGATTTTGAGGCATATGTCTCGAAAACAGCATTTCTATGCAATCTGGCAAAGACTATCATGTACCCCTCAGTATGAATTGTAATATCTCTGGTGATCCCTTAACTTTATCTGGGGGGGGGAGGGGTTCTTTGTGGGAGTAATAACAGTTGGATTATTCTCTGTCTTGATTTGGCATTTCCCCCCCAAAATGACTCCCACTGTAACTGCCCCGTTTTTGTGGTTTTAGTAGTGTCAACCACTTTCAAATTGGATCTAGGAAAATTCTGCTAATGTTAAAAAGTCCCAACCTTTTCCCAGTTCACTTTTTCCTTCTAATTACATTACAGTTACATTGCCTTAAGCAGAATACAAGATTTTGAGGAATTTGCCTGCCAGTTTATAACCTTGACAGTGCGTCTTTGTTGAAAGTCAGCCCTCGGCTGGCCCTGCTGGCACCTACAGTTTTCCCCGTGGCCCCTTCCCATCCATCGCTCTATCATATCACCACTGTCCAGACACCAGGCAGGTTATTTTGGGCACTCCCTCTGACACCACTTTCTCCCTCTGTGCCGGGATAAAAGGGTTCATACCCGCCCTACTTTATATCCTTCACACCTGTTGGAGCTGTCCGTCTCCTTGCTGACATGCCTGAACACACACAGAGCTTCAACACAACATCTGATTACTGCACCTAACATCCCCCAGACTGTGGAGCCACACGTTACCTGCTTTTATAGAGGCTGTGCATAAGACATTACTTAATTTCCCAGGATATATTTGAGGCTTGTTTGTTTTTTACATAACCCGCCCAATATCATATATCATATCCCACTGTACAGTCAGTGTTGTTTTTATTGGAACAGATGTTTAGCTGAATTGGAGCTTTTTTATTTAATATATCAACCAAAGTAACTCTTACTCTTCAAATGTTCATATTATATTGTATAGAGATGTATTTTTGTAATTCTTTTAAATCTCAAAAGTAGTTTTACAGCAAAGACATATTGCCAGAAACAAACAACTGTTTGCTAGGCTAGTCCTTGCCAGGCCTTTTGCATAACATTACTTTGATATTGTCCATCTGGTTGTGGTTACCACTCATTAAGAGTCAAACTCCCCTTAATAATGCCGTCGCTGGCTGAATGATAGTGTAATTCATCTTTAGTGGCAGTGTGGTAGCAATTTCAGGAATTAATTATTTCAAAATAAAGCTTTGATTGTTTTAAAGGCGAAAAACCCATTTTTGTCTTTCACAATAGCTGTATTCAAATAACCAAATCCTTTCCCAGTCCGTCCATGCTGATAAAACAGAACAGCTTGTAAAAGCACATGGCTAAATTCCGTATGACTCAACAGAATGAGGCCGTGTCAAATTTCAAATTGGATCCAAATTCTGTGTCAATTCGCGTCTTAAGATCTACCACTCTGCCACTTCCTCCTTGTTCCACCTACAAAGCACTGATGTTTAATCCCTGGTGGTTTTTACAAGAGTTCCACACTGAGATCCAAAGGTCAACTTTAAAAGAAAACAAGAAATGCCTGGTTTGAATTTGATGATTTGAGGAAACAATACTTTGCAGTGTTTCTGGCAAATCAAAATCCAATTGCATAAGCCATGAATATCTGGTCCGATTATAAACAGTGGCAGGAGAAGTATTCAGATCCTATGCGTCACTAAAAGTACAGTATAATAAACCGATGTAAAATGCTCTGTCACAAGTAAAAGTCATGCCTTCAAAATCCTACTTAAGTAAAAGTACCAACGTTACCAAAGTGTTATCAGCAAAAAGTACTTGTTCTTCAGATGAATGGCCCCTGTGGGTGATTTATTGTTACATCATTAGATTGTTACTGACTTGATAAATCACATTTTAAGGTTGTAGCTAGTCGAGGTGGAGCTAATGGTAGCTACTTTAAATATATACTGATCTTTATCATTGCATTGTTTTTATTCACTCATATTATTTTTTTAATCTAAAATCTTAATTTGTAATGCTACTTGTAAATATACAGTAGCTGTCACGTTAATGGAGTGCAGTAAAAAGTATCATATTTGCGTCTCAAATGCAGTGGAGTAGAAGTAAAGAGTAGCACAAAATGGAAATACTCAAGTAAAGTACAAGTACCTCAAATCTGTACTGACAGGCAGAAAGAGCAGGATTTGTAAGTTTTGTCAACACAACATTCAAAGTTAGTACCTCCTCCTCGGCTTGTAGCTTCCTCTTGGATGTGTGCTTATGATCTGGTACCTGGTCGCTACGTCCTGCCCTCACACCCTGAACGCCGTTATTGGCTTGGGGCTACACACCCACAGCCCAAAGGTTGACACCCAGAAACGCCTGAACACCGCAAAACCAGTCCCTGTAGATACAAACACCACCACACACTTGTAGTGGATCATAAGCGATGATTGAAGCGGGATTATTTTTTGTACATGAGGATATTGAATCTATACATTGTTTTATTTTAAATGTATTCATACATTACCCCACTGTTTTTAGACAAAGCAGATTTTCCATTGGCAACCTGTTGAATTGCAGTTTGTAAATCCTTCAACACTTGTTCCACTGTCAAATACCTCTAGTGTTTACGATTATTATATTTTGGGATTTAATGTCCTGTTCATTTTGGGACATCCATTCAGATCCAGCTTTCCCACCCTATAAATGATCATATTTGGCCAAGTGGAAAGACACTCGCTATGCCACCACCATCTGCCCTGTCCTTACCGTAAGTTTATGTGACACCTCTCCAACACAAGATGGATGTCTCACTTGTCCTCTTTGTTGTCAACACAGCCGACCGACCCAAGCGTCCGAGGAGATGAACACGTAAGCAGGACAGCTGCCCGTGCCTCCAGAGGGTTCCATGACCCCTGTCCAGAGCCTATTTACACCTTCTAGATGTTTCTGTGGGGCTTGACTCCCACCCTTACACCCATCAGACCACCTGTCAGCAGTAAGACAGAAAGGTGGGAACCTAAGATGGAGCTGCTTGCACGGGGGGGGAAGGTTAATAGAATAGAATAGAAGACGATGGTGCAGTTGATTGAAATCAAATAGATAGTTTCCAATTCCCTGTGACTAACGTATGTTTTTTTTTAAGTGTCCAGTTTGACATAACATTTGCTGTGCTTATGGACTCATGCTACTAAGAGGAAGACTGATCTGATGAACCTACTTGCTTCAACAACTGTTTCACAAAACGTCTCCTGCTGTAATATTAAAATATTATAATAATACTAACTTTATTTATATAGCGCCTTTTAAAAAAAAAATTATATATTATATCTACACCATTTAAATATTCTATACTGCAAGTCATTAGCCAAACATGCACATCAAGCTCAATCACCTCATATATTACATGTTTTTTATGTTTCTGGGCAATCCTCAAAATTGTTTTTGTATTTTTTGAATTTGATTTATTTAATTTATCTGTAATGTAGGCCTTATCCACGTGATCACTCATTAACAATGTCGCCACAGTGTGATAACGTTTTCTTATACTGAACAATTTAAGATATAGAAAGAGTATTAAACAGTCTGTGGACTTTTGATTCTGCTGAAATACAGTAACATTTAATACTATTAACCTAGATGGAAAACCAAGCCAAGTAAGCAATTAGGGCTCTGTTTTATATTATGAGATTGCGATCAAGGTACTCGATCTCGAATAAACACCACGACATGAAAAAATACATTTTGGAACAAAGAAGCCAATGTGCTTCTTTGTATTGAAAGAACATGTCAGACATGGAATCCAAATGGAAAAAATAAAATTTTCAAAACTGCAGCTACTCTCACTGGGATTCATTTTGAATGTGTATTCTTTTCTCCAGACTATACATTCTGTATGAACTTAAGCATCATGGCATCATTTTGAATTATTAGACATAATGCAATTATCAACCAGTTGGGAAAAAAAAGTTGGGATTAGTTCAACTTTCCTATTGTGAGGCACTCAGAGGTTTTTTTGTTTTCCCAGCTACCCATCACAGAATATCGAAAACCACATTGTAAGACAACGTCTGAACATGTTGTACATATCCACATTTTGAGTTCCAGACATTAACTTCAAACACAGCACAAAGCTCAGTAACTTTTTTCTCTCTAAATTTCAAGAGATACTTGCTTCGGTTTTTGGAACTGAAGCCCTTCTGGCCTCGGATCAGATCCTACCAGAACATTCTCTCCTATGCACTCACTGTCTCCTCCCTAGATTCCCACTGTCTCAGTACAGAATACAAAACACCAAAAGGCAAATGGACTGCCCACACTCCTTTCTCTAGTGATCAGTTTCCCCAGCAGGGCTTCTTCTTTAAACCACGTTTGGTTCTTAAGCCCCTACTTAGAGCCCATGCCAGCAGGCTAGACCTAAATAGACTACCCATATGATGCAGCACAGCAGTCTCATAAAAGAGGAACTTTCCCTGTCATGTTGCTCACACACGCAGCTCAGCAGCTGGGTCAGTTGGAGTTACAGCTAAGTGCAGTCTGTGGGGGATTGTTGGTGGGGAGCTCAAGGTTTCCATCTATGAGGTTTTGATGGATCAGTACCTGGGGGACTTGGAAAATGTTGTACTTTAAAGTGGAAGCCAAATATATGACCGGTATGAAATGCCAAGCAGAGTCAGTGGAGTGAGTGTGGTGGCGCAATGCAATTCGATTTGTTTGTTCGATTTAGATTGTTTCATTTGTAACTCAACTCAGCAGGTGGGGACAGCAGGTGGGATGGCCGTGCTAACAGCCAGTGATGGCTAATAAATGACCAGGAAGTGAACTAAGTTGGGGTCTAAGGTCAGGTGACACCTCTTGTAGCATCTCACCAAATATTTCCCAAACTAAGGAACTGGATCCTGTTTGTCGACTGCCTCTGCTGCTTTACAGCTTCTCAGGTTTGATATTCTATCAGCCTACTGAGGGATAACGCAGTGAGCCTGGCTGTCTGGGATCGAGGCGCTTATTATGCTCTAGGTGTAGGTGACTATGGCAACATGTTGGTAAGTCTGAGAACATTTTGCCACCACAGCGATACTATAAAGCACATGTTGTGGTGTGATTCAGCCCTTGAAGCAGCTGAAATTTCCATCCACGCTGTGCTGACAAAAGGCATTTAGCAGTGCATAACACTTTGAATGTTAGTTCTAGATAATCTTTATTAAACACAGATACAAGTGATCAGAGTAAGTGGTAAAAGGTTTCTGCCTCAGCCCTATCATTTAGTTACTTCTTTTATCTTTGTCAAAGATCTGTGTCTGTGAATGAAAGAAACTGGATCTATGACTGCAAAGGTCTTCAGCTGGCAAGGTAACAGTGCTTGCTCAAGTGTACACTGTGCATGCAGCCCTCCACACCACATGTATTTGTTTGTGTATGTGAAATGCACATGGGAGTCCATTGTGCATAAGGAAAAACACTTTAGCTTCCATCACAGCTGCGCTTTCTCAAACCCAAGGGAGGCGTCCCCAAGGGCAGCTAGATGCCCAGCGGATGGTCTTTATGATAGAGAGCAGCTGAGGCTGCCACTCTCCACCGAGCCATCTGGGCTTGACTCAGTCCCATAGAGGGCAGTTTGTGATGTGCTACATCAATAAAAAACATTACAAGCTCACCTCTGTCCCCGGCTGCAGTCAACAGGGCTGTTTGCGTTTTGAGGTGAGAGGATAAAAAGCTGAACTGCTTTCTTTCACCCAGACGCCAACACAGGTACACTCATGTGCTGCATACCTTCTATCTGTGGTCTAAAATTAATGCCTGTGAAGACCCACCCAACCTTGGGTGCCCGATCTTCCTGAGCTGTCACTCAGTATTACAGGCTGTCATCGGTTTCACTTACAGTTAGCGTTCCAATGGATCACTGGTAACCTGAGAACATAATCAGGAGACAGGCAGCATAGAAAGAGGCTACATATTCCATCATAAAACGTGCATATGGCATCCTGACACCTGAGAGGCTGCTCAGCTCTTACACTTTACAATTATTTCCCCCCCTGTGGTGGCCCGAGGCTTATATACCATGTTTAATTTACTTCTGCTACAGAAACATGCATATAATAAAACAATAGGTGGCAATGAAAGCTTAAACAATGGCGTATGTAATCATAGGGTTCACATAAAGTTCAATAAGCATATAATAAGCTTATTTTCAATTCAGCATGGAAGTTATTTTCACTTAAGGGCATTTCTAGCTCTATGAAGATAGATTTTTGAGACTTTGAAATATATATGGGGTGGGTGATATTATACAAATTATATTTATTTGTTGATCTTTTCCTGCTGGCATTTATGGGGCTGCATTTTCTTTGAAGGTCATCTTCTTAGCTGTAACTTAATCATAGCAATGAATGGAAGGTATCTTTTCTGCCCTAGAGGTTAGAGGCTCAGGGCCAATCGCCAGACCCTTGAGATCACTTTTGCAACTGACTCACATAGTGAGCTGGGACACCACAGTTCAGGTTCATAGAACTGAATCACAGCTTATTTAAGACTGCTGCCCTCCACATGTCCAGAGATAAACTCACAAAACAGCCCAAATGGACTTATTTTATGAAAAATAAATGTTCACTTGCAGAGATGTAAATATAGTAAAACATTTGAAAATCAGTTTGTTATTGGCATTTATGGGTAAAAGCTAGGGAGCTCCCTAGTACCTTGAGTTTTCATTAAATTTATGAAGTAATACATCTACTGTGCTTGTTAGTTCTTCCTGCACTTGGAAAGACTTCAGCCAGTCATATAATTCAAAGCTGAAGTATCTTACCCCCTCTGTTTTGAATATTACACAATACACTGTTTGAGAATTACAGCCCTCTCGGAGTGAATTAAATGTAATCTCTGGTTCATTAAGTGGAGGCAGATGCCTACTACAGGGTTTCATATCAACTTTCACAACTACCAGCAGAAGGAAAACGGAAAGGAAAAACTGCAATGAAAGTAAAAACCCTTACAAGCTCACAAAAACGATAAATTCCACATAGTTAAAGGTACTGTATGTAACGTTTTGCACTAATTATTAAGTATTTGTCACTTTATATGCATGTGCATGAACGGACCGTAACATAACTTAAAAAATTTTGACCTTTCCCAACTTTCTCGGTTGCCCATAGCAGCCTGTGGACTGATTTCTATGTAGAGGACTCGGGACGGTTCTTCTGTCAAAATCCAACGGATGTGACGTTATGCCTTACCGCTCGTCAGCTACATGAGCAACGACAACAATGGGAGCAAGAAAAGAGAGAAGTCCTGAGAGTATGGTTTACAGTACCATATTTTGTTTGTTATAAATACCTATTGAAATCCTTCATATTTGACATTGTAGAACCTGTGGAAGAAATAAAACATTTTTGTACTTCTATAAAATAAATGAGCTTGATAATAATAAAATGTAGTTTTTTCTTTGAGATAACGATCTCACATGCAGGGACACTGAACACAGTTTTTAATTTCAGCTAAATGGTTTCTTTTTTACTATTTTATTTATATATTGTTATTGTATAATATGACTGACCAACCTGCATCTCTGCTGTCCTGGCAGCAGTCAGCTGAGCAACCAGCTCCTGCTCTTCCTCCACACCTGCCATGGCCTCTGTCCCTTCCCCTGCCCTGCACCTCTGTCTTGACACCATGTCTCACTTCAAGAAGCCTTTAAATTTCTCAGCTAGCAGATACTTTGGTGTAGACAAGACTGAACTATCAACTATCAACAACTATCAACAGCTACGTAGGAGAATGTGCACCTATAGCTGCAACTTACAACTTACAAAAAAAACTAATTTCTTAGTTACCTGTTGTTGTATGTAGCCATGCAGATAGTTCTGGTGTTATGTGCTTAGTCTTTGAGGTTGCGGTTGCCGCACAAATACAATGGAAGTGAATGGAATTTTGTTTGTGGTCCTCACAGCATCTAAAAAAAATGGATTTTTTTTCTAATTCTAATTTCAGTTTCCCTGATAAGGCCATTTTACATGAGTGGGATGCAAACAATCCATAATCTACAAAAACGTAAAAAGACTTTACAAATGTCGTGCTAGTAAGAAAATGCATTCAACACGTTTGTAGATGTATGTAGAATGTCGATATTGAGTCTATTGTCTGTTCTGCTCTCCGGAGCGGGAAGGTGGCGGTAATGCACCTGGCTGCCAACCACCGTAAAACTAGAAGGAGAAGACGAAGAACATCACATGTTAACTTTGGTTGCTTA
The DNA here is from genome assembly GCA_036023855.1 of Gadopsis marmoratus. Classification (NCBI taxonomy): domain Eukaryota; kingdom Metazoa; phylum Chordata; class Actinopteri; order Centrarchiformes; family Percichthyidae; genus Gadopsis; species Gadopsis marmoratus. The sequence goes on from JAVQJF010003950.1 coordinate 21,233, forward strand.
CAAGAAAACCTCACTGCACACCTTTTTAGATAACTTGAAACAATTTCAGTAGCAATTCAAAGCAAAATTCCATTCACCTCCACTATATTGGTGTGGCAGCAGCTCTCTCAGAATCTGGGCAGAGAAATCCAAAACTATTTCCGTGACCAAATAGCACTAGAGGTAACTGAGAAAATATGCATTTTTTTGGTGAACCAACCCTTTAAATTCTTCTGGTTTTCTTCAAACGTTCAACATTAACAATACACTTTTAGCAAGTTGCTCTTTCTGCACAGTGTGTGCATTACAACATGCATTTAGCTCAAACTTATTTAAACTTTTCCGCTCTCATTAATTGCCTTTGGTGTTGCTGTTCCATTTACTTTGGCAATGTGAATGTTGTATGTGGCCACTCAGTAAGGACAGACTGTGACTTGAAGATATAACCAAGGTTTGTTTCAGCACTGTAGACCTCAGCATTTAGTTCACAACCAAAATAAAGTGGAATGAATAGGAAGGGATGTGCCACCTTAGCCTGTAACTCAAATATTGTAAATGAAGTCTGTGCCACAACATCAACTTAGGTTTGTCCCCTTCTACTCCTCTGGAGGAGATGAGCTTCACAGATTTTACATATATCTTTTTATGTGAGAACAAGTTTGCTCTGCACACATGCTCCTTTCAAATCGTGTCCTCATTCAAATATACAGTAACACAGAGTCTTACTGGTTACAAGCCCACTTCTCAAAGTCTGAGGCCCTAATGGGATGCTGAATGATTTGCAAGGATATGCCAGAGCACAACTTGCAACTGCAACCATGGAGACGTTAATCTCAGCTGACTGGTTTGGTTGACTGTGTTACCCTCAGGCTATGTTTAAGCAAGACGTTAGAACTGATAGTCCCCCATCTCTGTCTCTATAAAGCTACATAGGATCTATGTCATTTTCTGCAAGTATTACTGGGTAATGTAGAATACAAGTGCCTATTATACAAGGCAATTGCCTCCATGACTGAGACGGAAACTCACACAAGTAAACAAAAACTAATGATCTACGAAGAATCCATTTAGTCAGCAAGGAAAACAAAATGTGGTATGAATAATCTTGTTGAAAGACGTAATCCAGTACAGCTCCTACTTCGTACAGGCTTTACAAAATGGATAAATAATAATGTGAAAACACCTGTGCTGATTATGAGTTAACAATGCTATCAATTGGTTGATATTGAAGTTGATTCATGGCTGTATAGTACTGGGATTTGTTTCCTAGAGTAACTGTTGCACTGTAGCTCCTCGCGGCCTCATATGACCTTTTGTCGGCTGCTGATGGCAGACATTTCTAAAGAGGCACTAGCTGTGGTTTGTTAGGACGAGGAAAGCAGCAACTTTAATTAATAGCACGTGGCTGAGTGTTATGAGGGGAATTCTGGCAGTGTTTGTATCTCTGGCTGAATGGGTATGCAGCAAATAATCATCTACATGATTTAAGATTATGACGAGCCTGGACCCACAGTCTTGCCAAAGAAGCAGTATTTATCAATTAGCTTCAAGGGAGTTAAACTGTATGGTAATTCTGGTTATGTTGTACATCATTTTATTATATATCTAACAGGGATGAGATGCAAAATAAATTGTGCTAACCATTAAGGACGTGAAACCATTTCCTTATTTGACAAATCGCTGTTCACAAACATCAGCTGAAGGGACTTTCTGAGTATCAGACATGTTACCAAAATAAGATTACCAGACTTGTAATTGTTTTTCAGTGTGTCTAACCCCAGAGGAGCACGCCACAGTGCTCCGGACTAACATTTAATGAGTGAAGTCTGTGGGGAAATCATCATATCTGCAAAAGTGCCACACACAACACACACACCAACTACAGACAAATGCAGCAGGACGAAGATATCCTTTTGGATGCTTGGACGTAAATGTTTCACAGTGTTTACTGTACCCCAATATGATCAAGAAATCTATCTTTGTTTGCTTATTGTAAGTCATTTGCTTTAACTGTTGGTGGAAAATGTTATCAATATTTTGTCATTAAGTAATTTGAGTTTAAATGTATCTTTGGTGGTGTCTTCTGGCCAGTCTTTTGTCATTGTCATTATTAAGCTTTTGGCCCTCATATGACCTTCATCACCTTCATCAGGACATATAGTACATCAGTGCCATCGGTGGCACTCTAATAAATAAGTGGGAAAGGGATCCATACATTTGATAGACAGGTCAAATATTACTTACTGTAAAACGTTTCTTGTTTTTCTTGAGGAAACACATTAAATCATGTAGGTTGTAGTGTTCACCGGAGGAGCTCCTAAAATATATGAATCCATGCGTCGTGTATTAACAGACCCCAGTGGATCAAAAGACATGACCTTTTCAGAAGTGTATTTTTAAAAGACGACTGTGTGCTTTACAAATAGCTTTCTGTCCAGAAGTCTTTTGACATTATGACATGGAAACATTATCCAAAACGTCAAAAACTGCTCTTCAAATATTTGTGACTGGTTGAAATTTGCATGGGGAAAGAAAGTGCTTGAAAGGCAGAGTAGATCCTAACCTCAGTAAGAGTAAGTCCTTTAACCTAATAAACTGCACTGGTGGATGCTCTTTTTAATCTAGAGCAGGTAGGGCATCTGAAAGAAGTACAGAATAATCCAAATGTTCAGTTTGGTGATCAGTTCTTTTCCTGGACTTGTTCCCATCCATTGGGATGTGCCAGGATCCCATCTGGGTTTGATTCCTTCTCACACTGTGTTACTTAACTGAAAATAATTGTTTCCCACAGAGCTACAGCCTTAACTGAAATAAATACAAATGACAGAAAAAAAAAGTATTAATTCAGATCAGATGTTGTCTAATTTCAAAACCTTCTTATAAATTACCTTTCTTTTTCCTGGGCTGTAGTAAATTGCTTTGAGACTAATTAACACTTAATTTGGCAGCTAACAGCGGAATACTAAATGATCAGCGTGTACTCAGGTTGTTCAGTGTGTTTCCTTCTGAATCTCAATCACATTTTGGGCAAATCTGGATGTCTGTGGTCATTTAGTTCATTGTTTGCTTGGTTTTTCAGTGCATGGAAAAGCTATATTGGAGAAAACATCCATCAGAGGTTTTGACATAAAGCTGGTCTCTGTATTACGGAGTTGTTTGTTGTTTGCTAACTGAAAGAGAAGGAAGAAGAGCTTTAGCTGTTTTTCTTATTGTTTCCTCATTTCAGTTTGGACAGAAAGCATGTGGACAATGACCTCATTTCATTTGTGTGGATGCAAAGGGTCAGTTTGTTCCCAGCGAGTTGGCTAACTGAGGAAATGCAAGTCTGACGTCTTTCCTGAATTTCTGGAGCCATCAAACAGACTTCTTTTAACCATTATGTTCAAAGTAGCTTTTGAACATAATGTCTAGAAAATGTCTAAAGGAAAGATGTAAATGAGAAATTTGGGAGTTTGGAGGAGGGGGACACGCTGCTAAAACAAACCGATTAAACTTGAAACTGATTGTAGCAAACGCTTTTGTCCTTGGAGACTATAAGTGAACACTTCCTACAGAGGGAACGGTACAATATATTCCTCATCTCTGAAGCTAAAGAAGATCCCAAAAAGTTTGAAAAGGTCAAAGTTACCTCCAACTGGTTCTCCTTACTAACTAGTCTATATTGTGAAAAATGAATAGTTCTTGCATTGTGAGACAATTTACAAAGCTACTTATTTTTATTCACAGATGCATTCACAGAAGTAAAAAAAACATCAAATTAAAATGCAAAATTTCAATGACGACTTACGTTGGAGACAAACGTGTTTTTGCCACTGTTAGTGTAATTACATGTTATATGTGGTATGTTCATCCACTCACTATGTTGCTATTTATTGCAAGCATTTGTTGGCCACATTTTGTTTTCTGCACGAGGGAAATAAAATTGTTTACCTTTTTATTCTGACTTTTCAATCACAGCGTAATCAGCTTGAACACCTGGAAGGCAATCCAGCCTGTGACTACGATGGCTGGGTATGTGAAGGTTGTGATGAGCCAGCCCACCTGTTTTCTCTCACGGGGTCAGTTTAATCAGGAAAATGTGCTTGTTAGGCTTCCTCTGTTGTCTGTCTCTGAACTGTTTGTATGTGAGTTCAAGCGAATCCTCTCGCGAATTTGAATTGACAGTCCACTGGTTGGAAAGAAATGTAAAAAACAGGAGTGACCGAAGACAGGCAGAGTAAAGAGGGTCAAAGCGGAATTGTGGGCCTACTGTGTATTCTTCTGCTCTTACTCTGCTGAGGGAAACATTTCCAGTCCCCTCCACTTCCGAAAAGAAACAACTCCACGAGGAAACAAATGAGGCCCCAGCAGCTTTCACCCAAACATATTTTTGTTCCTTGCCTTAAACCTTCATAGCTATACGATGAAACCTGATTGCATTCATCTACAAGAAACACAAGGCTCAGTTGCTGATTTGGAAGGTGGAAAAATGCTTTCTTTTTCTGTTTTGATTTACGTTTCTGTGATGGCGAAAAAAAGAGAGTGATCTCATTTTTATACCCATTCAAACTGGTGCCAGGGAAAATGGTTTGAATAGAGCCACTGTTCTGCTCTGTTCTGTCCTGCTAGACGTCTCTGCAGGGCTCAGGGGTGCTGGATCCAGAGCTACTTTTGTGGCTTTTGGTTCCACTCCAAGGTTCAGTTAAGCGGTATTTCCCCTTTTTCCCCTTCTCTGTCTGATCTGTGCTGCAGACACATGCACATGTCTGTATGTACACTCGCTGCTACACATAATACAAAGTGCAGCCACGGTGTCACACATGTTCCATCACTGTCGCGCTCATGTTGACACACACACACACACACACACACACACACACACACACACACACAGCATCTTCAAGCTCACAAACACGTTTTGTTTTACACAACAGGGACGCTCACAGTTTCCTCGCTGCTTCAGCTGAGAGGAGTGACTGTTGGGGGGCAGAAGGAGATGGAGCAAGTTGTCTGTCAGCACAGCATCCAAGGCTGTAGGGCTCAGAAAGCTTTTAGCTTTCAGGAATAGAAATGGCAACATACTCCACCTTTGTAAACACGCAAGGCACTCTGAAATTGTTCCCCTCATAAACACCCTCAGGCTTAAAATGATGAAATCATATCTGGTTCATTGGAAGGGCACAAACTTTACCTCCTCTTAAATTGTCTCACCCCTGCACCTATTAAATACTTTGTTGCTTTCAGGTCCAAGAAATAAATATATACGGTCAACTGTTGTCGTCAAAAATGTTTTACAGCAAAAGGCATGGTATCTTTGATTTTTTTTTTTTAACATATTATGTAACAGTGTGTGGGAAATCACATTTGGCCAAGAGGAGCCGGAACATGCAATGGCCATCTGCCCTCTGCAACTTGGCCATACTTTAAATCTATCATTGTGAAAGTGTCTTGAAAGATCTGGCTTTGTAAAAGATGCAGGTCAACATGATTCTGGTCTTCCTCCAGTTCTGAAATCTGTATATATTTCCCTCGGCCCCAATGAAAACCGAGTTGAACATCTTGCTTGTGCGTACAAGCATAATGCATGACGAGTCTTTGGGAAGTGGCTTTTGATGATCATTGTGTGCAAAGATGCTCTGCTTTGCAGGGGTATTCTCTAGTAAGGAAGTACCCTGGCAATAGACCTCCAGATTTCAGTTCCTATATAACTGCTCTCATCAGGTTTTTTCATCCTCCCACAGCCTACCAAGGTTGTCTTTTTCACAGAACGTTGATTTAGTGCCTCTTCACACCAGATGAAGAACACATGTAGAGGACCTTTGGTTCTGGTGTTCCTCTTTCCATGGGTTTTTTTTTTTTTTTGGAAAAGGAAGAACAGAGGACAATTCTCTTTTGTGCAAGAGGGTGCAATAACGCATTTTGAATGGGAAGTAAATAAACATCAATGGAGTTTTTTGGAGTCCTTCCTAAGAAAGTCAACAGGGTGCCAAATAAAATGCCTGCGTCATGTACTTGACAAAGTCATTCTGACTTTGATGCATCGTGCCATGTGAGTGCGTCAGTAATGGTAAACTTAGCTAAAAACAAAGAATCAAATCCGCACATATTTATCTCTTCTCTGAACCCAAACTCAGAAAATGCTACAAGCTCACATAACCTATAATCAGTTGCTTCTCGTACCGTAAGTCATTTGGTGTTGGGTTTTTAAAGAGAATCAGATACACATGGGATCACGCTGTGCTCCTCGCAATCCACTGCAATGTGCATCATCATCAACACAAAAGAAAGTTGACAAATATCTTATCACACCCATTAGTTCTTCTTAATAAAGCAAAAGGCGATCTTTAACGGAAAGCCTAATATTCTGACAGGATTCTCATGCAGCATGCCTGTGTCACAAACTACAAGAGAACATGCATGTGTGTGTGTGTAGTGTGTGCATATGTGTGTGGCAAGAACTACAAGCACCAGTTCCCTGGCTCACTGCAGCCTATCTTGGCAGCAGTGATTGTTTTTGGAATTGAATTATACAAGTTCATGGATTAAATCAAGTTCCAGGGCAATTTTAAAGTAACCAGGACCAGCTTACTCTCCTCCATGCCAACCCCACGGCTTTATTGATGCCAGCCATCGGCAACTGTTTCCTTGTTTGGCAATATCAGTGGGAGGACAAAAATGCCTGCAGGACTCTTTAACCCAAGCAGTCTGGAGCCACTTGAAGTGATTAGATACTATGCAACCTGACACTACTTTACTACGCAAAATGGAGTCTGATGGCTTAAATGTGGTGGAGCAGGAGAGGTTAGACTTCTGTGAACTTTGAGTCAGCTGCCATATTGCGCAGAAATGATCATCTGAGAACATAGGGCAGGGGGGCATGGTGCTGGCAGAGGCAGTGAATGGATGGCTCCAGGTCCAGGTCAGAACCGTGCTGGGGGGGGGTTAAAATACAGGCCTCCACTAGCTTCCTTTGAAATGCAAAGTGAGGGTGCAGGCATTTTGTTTCCTTCATGATGGTAGAAACTGATCTTGTGGCTCTAAGAACCATGAGCTTGGTGGGTGTCCTGCAGACAGCTGCTGTTTATTTTTAATTAGTGCTTGTGGGGGGGGGGGGAGAAAAGTTACCTCAGGTTTCCCTGAGAAGGAGCTTTGTTTGACCTGAAGAGCCCTAACTCTTCTCACTGGCTATCTGAGGCATTTTTGGATGGCAGCGTCGGTCTGTCAATCATTCGGTCAGTCCACCACTTTAGTCCGTACTGAAATATCTCAGCATCTATCAGATGGAATGCCATGACATTTTGTGCAGACATTCCCAGACAATGAGCTCTACTGACTTTGGTGATATCCTGGCTTTTTCTCTAGCGCCACCATTAAGTTCACATTTGTGGATTTTGTAATAACTTTGGTGATCCCCTGACTTTTCATGTAGCGTCATCATCGGGTCAAAAATGTAATTTGTCTGATACTATGATTTATGACTAAATACCTGAAAAACTAATGACATGCTCATCAGCCTCAGTTGTGCTTTGTGTTTATTGCTAAGTAGCAAATGTTTTCATGCTGACACACTAATATAACATCTAGCATGTTAGTTTAGAATGTCAGCATTGCCATTGCGAGCACGTTTGCATGCTGACATTAACATTTAGTGTTACAGCCTCACAGAGCTGCTAGCATGACTGTAGACTCTTAACAGTGGCCTAAGTGAAGAGTACATGCAGCTGGGATAGTGAAAAATACATGGGAGACAACATTAAAGCCTAAATATTGAAGGCTTGTCACTATGATCAGCGCCATGTGGTTATGGAAACATTATACATTGTATCCATCTGTCCTGTATGTTCACAATATGTTTATATGTTTGGGACAGCCAGAGTTCTAATATTATTCTTGTTTCTCCGTTTCTTTGGTGTTCTTAGCTCAGGCTTCAAACTGCATATCTTATCTGGATTTCCTCCTGTTTTTTCCATTCCTAAACCCAAAGACATGCTGCGAGGAGCCTCGCAGAGTGAGGGTGTACAGGGCACTGGGCACCTGTTTTAGATTAAATTGCAGTCCTACTTGAAATTATAATAAGGGTTTACATCTGAGACACATAAACATGATGCTGTTTAAACAAACAATTTCCTGGTTTCTTGCCCTTCTGAGAGAAGCCCTTCACTTTTAAAAGTGGGTCACTGGCCGACACCTTCAGAAACCATCAGTCATCTTCAGTTATCTGCACGGAGACAAATTTGCAGAAAAAGGCCCGGCCACGTCACGCCCAGCGGCACCAAAACGAAGACCCAGACAGTTGACACCGCTGGCAAGCCTGCTTCCTCTCACATGTGGGGAGGAAAGAGCAAGAAACCGAAAAAAGGGATGCGCACAATGATGCACACAAGGGGGACTTTCCACCTCTCACAGTGAGAACCAGCTGTGCTTGATGTGCCCGCGGAGAAAATGGAGAAAAAATGCCCAGTAAATCATGACAGTGTTTTCATAGATTTTTTGGGACTATTGACAACACTGACGCTAAGTTGGTCTTGCTAGCACCATAAAACACATGATTAGAAGAACACTTTGTTTGTGTTAGAAATGTGTGCATCTAATTTGTCATGTTACCATTCAGTGGCTGCAGTGGAAACACTCAATTCTTTATATATTAGTCTCACAGCAGCACAGCTGGGAACTGTTTCCTGTGTTTTGCAGAGAGCTTGGTTTGAAGAATGATGGAAAACAGTCAATAATCTCTTTCATACCTCTAAGGCCCTTAATCTTCTCCCTCAGTAGAGTTCATAAAACAAATCTCAGAAGTCAAACTTAACTTTGAGTGCAAAAGAACAATGAATATTCTTACATCATTTTATACTTTATGTCACTTGATTTTTGTTTGCTTCATGTACTCATTTACCTTCTAATACCTGTACTTGAGATCTGTAGATATAAGTGAGATTGCAACCATTTTTATATCATGGACTAATAATGACCAAGCAAATATATTTACAGAAAGCATCCTAAAACACATAATCTGTCAATTTCGGAGAGAAACGTTTTGAACCTGATAAAAGCTTAACAATTTCTGAAAATAGCACATGTGTATTTTTGGAAAGCTACTTTGTTTTTCTTTACAATTGCAAGAATCATTTTTGATAAAGCAGTACAGTAGTACCCCATACCCATACATTACACTTTTAATCACATTCAGTGCCTCTACAGAAGGCCATCGCTATCTTTGTGTCCCTGCGAGAGCAAACTACAAAAGCAAACTGGTTATATTAGCTCATTAAACAGTATTTTCTAGGAGCATTCACAAGTCATATGCAGCTGTTTGGGGGCGAACCACTCAACCACTCAACCACTGACTGATCACCTGGTGTTTTATGGCAGTTTATGTAAATTTCTTTTCATTTTCAGTCTCTTTTCACACTGGCATCACTTTGTCTAGGCGGGGTTGATCTTTGGCTCAGTGTGGTGTGAAACAGAACTGTGTTACTGTTTTTTACTTGTTTCTTTTTTTTTTTAAACTTTCCTTCCACTCACTCCAGTAGCGTTGACAAGTCAGAGCCACTGTCGCCGGGCGGACGGTAGTTTCAGGCCCCCTTTTCTCTACTCACTCTCTGCTCTCCAGGGTCCCGGCCAACTTCTGGCTCTCATGTGTCTCGCAAACACACTCGCTTGCTACCCCCGAACACACACACACACACACACACACACACACACACACACTCCCACGCTTAAAAAAAACACACTCGGTACGTGGGAATGCAAACACAAACTCACACACATTCTCTCACTGTATGTTTTCTTCTCTCACACGCGCGCAACCACACAGATAGAAATCTAGACACCGACGTACAACACCTTATTAACCCCTTGACAATAAATTAAATTTTTTTTCTAGCAAGATAAATAAAGAATAACAAGATTTGATGCCTTTATAACATTAACCAAATTGACCCGAAACTTGCTAAGGGTCCAGTCAATATTTTCAAACCATATTTTATAATCTTGTTGGAGGGGGAGGTCATAACTTTTGTGGAGCAGAAAATGTGTGAAAACTCCATCTAACTCCAAAAGCCACTTTAAATTTGAGAAAATCTCCCAACATTAAATCTGACAGACCGAAGATCCCAATGAAAAAAATAAATGAGTCAGTTTACATCTTCATCTGATTACACCTGTGGTTGCGATGTTCCGCAGTGTCACGGCAACCAAGATACAACATATTAGTGGAGGGAAGATATACTTAACAGAGACACTAGACACTACAGGTGGTACGAGTCCAACAGAGAGAGGAATCATCTATAGGGGTTCTACTTTGCTGAGCCAATACAAACACAGGCCAACACCAGGGAGGATCGCCTTTCTACATTACACACATTCAGCTTCTGTTACTCCCCATGAGCCCCCGTTTTAGAGTTTTCCTTCCAAATGGAACAAAAGGAAACTGAGTGACCCAATGGCGCCCTTGCTGTAGCTGGCAGTGAGCGTGCAGCAGGGATTAATACTCAGTTATCCCGTGAACTGAAAATAACCTGCAAGCTGGCAAAATTTAAGCCGCTTGTCCTCTGCGTGCTGATTGGCGGTGATGCTATAAAGCTGTCAGCTCCAAGATGAAGAGACAACAGATCTTTGACATTAAAACTGTGTCGCTGTCTAAATGTGAAACCCCTGGGGTGTAGTTTGTTTGACCACTTTTTAGCCACTAGGCGATGTTGGGTCAGTTGGTCGAGTTCTGAAATATCCCCATGACCATTTCGATGGATTGCCCTGACATTTTGTGCAGACAGTCATGATCCCCACTGGACAAAGCCTACTGACGTTGGTGATCCCGTGACTTTTTCTCTAGCGCCACCATGAGGTTGACATTTTAGTTTTTAGTGAAATGTTTCAAAAGCTATTGCATGGATTGCCATGAAGTTTTGTACAGAAGATTAAGGTTTTTGCTTATCCAGTAATAACTTTGGTTATTACAATTTTATTTATTATTACTTTGGCTAACAATTCCTCAAGTGCCATCCTGACGTAACACTTTGATTCGTACGGCACTTATGACTTATGACTAAATACTTGCAAAACTAATGACATTCGCATCAGCTGCACTTTGTGTTTAGTGACGATTAGCAATTGTTAATACAAACTAAGACGGTGACCATGGTAAAGGTATATCTGCCAAACACTAGCATGTTAGCATTGTCATTGTGTGCTTGTTAGCGTATTGATGTTAGTATTTTGCTAAAAGCGCCGCCTCATAGAGCCACTAGCATGATTGTAGTCTTTTCTTTGTGTGTTTGCGTTCGCGTGTCCTTATGCGTGTCACATGTTTTGGCACCAGATCTGCAAGCACATTTCTTCTTTCCTCAAAGATGTGCTCATATGTCTATACCAGTTTTTACAGAGTACGTGTCTTGCTTTCTTTTTCATCCTCTCCATACCCATAACACGGGGGTTTTTTTTTATAAGAGTTTGAAGCAGGGGGTAGGCAATTAGCAGAGAGTAGTACATCAATCTTTATGTGATCACAAAGTATTTGTGCTGGTGCAGAGCCAACGTTTGTTAGCAACATAGTTACTGGGGCCTACATGCTGCTATCGCTGTTAACAAAGGAATCTTAATACCAATAAACCAGCGAGCAGATGCACCCATAACGTAAATGTCTACTTGTCCAATAAATCTGCTCCCACTTTCACTGAGCATGCTTTTATTCACATGTTCCCAAAAGAAACGTTGCATGCCCTCAGTTCACAATAATGTGAATGCAGAGTGGACCACTGAGGTCAGACCCCTTAAATACTCGTGGTCTGGTGGGACATCAGCTCCGACAGGGATAAAGAAACAGGCTAGCTGTGTCTGCCGGCCGTTCTGTGGCCTTTCATTAATGTACTGCCATCTGAGAGCAGCTGCCTGAAGAGAATCTGTTGCTGAGCAGATGAGGACAGGAGGAGGGCGCGTGAGCATAAACACTGAACAGAGGCTGGGCCACGGGCTTTGATGGTTGTGATCTACGCATAACTGTAGCAGTGGTGGTCTTATCTGGAGCTGGACTCCGTGATGTGACACCCCCCTCCCCCTCCCATCTTAAAATGGAGGCTGAGCGGGCACACTTGCCATTCTGAAACATTTGCAAGATTCCCCACAGTCATCAAGTGAGATTTATGTCCGAAACAACTGCGAGCTTGTGTCCAAACGCTGGCCGCACACAGCACACAGCACACAGCAGCTTTAACACAAAGGTTTGACAACATGCCCGTACAGCCCTCACACACGACAGGTTGGTTTTCTTTTAATACAGCCCTTTGAAAGCAAGAAGTTATTTATCGTCACCCTGAGAGGAGGAGAATATGAATAGAGTCATGGATAGTGGCACCTCCAAGGCACCTATCAGCACACTTCAATCAAAGTCTTGGTGGCTCCAGGACTATCTGACTCACTGCCACTCACCTTAACCACTTAGCCACTAACTGGTAGAAAGCAACTTTATTCACCGACCATTAGTGGCTTCTACTGCTTTATTCCTTTTATTTTCCAGTCCTCATTCTGGGTGAATTTATTCAGAGACTTGGCACTACTTGGTCTGTAACTGTGCACTGCCTCGCTGACACCTCCCTAAAAATAGTGCCCACTAATCCTCCAGTCCCCTCTGAGAAGTACTGCACATTACCACAGATTGACTAGCACATCATCTGTGTCCAAAACTACTGAGTTTATGAATTTCAAAACACATCCCTGCAGTTTTATTATGTACACATTTTTGACTTGTATGTGAGCAGTGTCCATGTTGACACAGTGTTGTATCAAACTAAAGAGTAGGCATGAATCCAGAAATGTAATACCTTAGCTATCACCTCCACGCTGCTATGCTGCACCCTCTGGTGGGGTTGATGAATACAGCTTTTAACAGCAGATGCTCATGTGGACTGCAGGAGCAACACGTAAAACCAGCGAGATCATGCTGTCACAACTTACACTTAGACCTAATCCCCTGCCGGCACCTTTCTCAAGAAAGATCGGGAAGCTGGCTGTTGCAGGGTGATGTCTTTGTAAATCTTTTGCCATTATTTCACGTCAAAGAATAAAATGCATTCAAAGCACTGATGCAGTGGAAACTGGGTAACATGCTTTGTGCTTCAGCAAACGCTTAAGGTTGCCAGCATTTGGCTGAATGGGGGATAATTTGTAGGAATAATAGCATTGTAAGAATGACTGTTTCCAATGAAAATGGCCATGTGTCATGTTAATAGCTTTAAAAATACAGTTCTCACTTTAAATCTTGGTCGCATGCATGTTGCGTCTCCTTAACTATGAATCTTGGCGTGCTCCTTCATTTTGGTGCTAAACTTTCCCTCTAGATGCTTCGTCAGAATAGAGTTTGCATGCATTTCTCAGAGCTTTTCACTGCATGGTGATGAAATCTTCTGTAGCCCAATGAGAGTTGGGAGTTAAGGAGGTTCAAGTTATTAAACTATGTAGTCCCTCGTTCTACTGGGCTCCACTACATTAACATTCCACCAACGGCTACAAGTCATTTAAATCACATACGTTCTACATGATGTCCAGTCTTAGCGTTTGATAGAAGGGTACATGAATCGTTTTTGTAATGCACTTCAGCTGCCTAGGAGGCTGGAAACATAGCGTTGCCAGGCCTCCTACTGACCACAAGACTATAGTGAAAGGAGGGGGTACCCCTGTAGGGATTTTGTAAAAGGAGACCCAAACTTAAATGGACAGCTGTGCCAACTCGCATGCCTTGTAGATCAACTGTGAGGTCCTCTGGTACCATCTCTAAATCTGCTTTCCTGTGGTTGGCGTGCACTCTGTGTTTTACGACTTTCAGTGGGAATGGGTATTTCCCCTTGAAAGTGAAAATACTTCCGAGCCTCAGGAGTAAACAAGTCAAAGCAAAGTACAAAACATTCTCAAACTGTCAAATTAAGAACAAATGATCAATTCCTATGCCTGTTTTTTAGATTAATGAACATGAGAAAAGTAAGTTTTCAACCCTGAATTCAGAACATCTGTATCATTCTCTCTCTTCTCACAAATAACCCCTGAATTCATAAAATCTACTCACATTGAAGACAAATAGATGTTGAGACCACAGACTGGACAGCTTGTCTTTAATAAGACTTAAGAGACTCCCACTGACCTTGTAACGCACATCAAAATAATTATAACATATACACGCATCAGTATTTCAAATACATGTCAGTCCATGGAATCTCAATGCAAATGAGAAAACTGAGTCATGCTTGCACATGTGGAAAAAAACAAACGGCTTTAAGTGAAATACTGGAGTAAATCCCTGTTCATAGAGATTTGACCTTAGATGACTTCTGCTTTCTTAATCAAGGTTACACACTCAGTATTACATCCAGTTCTGCATACAAACAATCATAGCTGAGACAAACAGTAAGAAGCCGCGTGAACTTACATTTCAAATCTTTTCCCAGATCTTTCTGTTTAACTTTACAAAAACTGTTAAAGGTAGCTTCATACAGACCAGGATGTATAATACATGGGTTTCACTTGCAAGATCTACTCCGAGCAGAGCAGCGTAAAATGACTCCCTTTCATACAACTCCCTTTTCCGTCACACAAAGTTAATTTACATTATACACAAAAATGTACCCAGTCTTTTATATTTCTCTTTCAGTTAAATAACTAAAGAACAAAGAAAAGCAAAGACTTCAGCTTTTTGTATTCAGCTGTACTGTAATGTACAAAGGATGATACTGTCCAGGATTAAGGTGCACGGAATCCGCCACAAGGACCTTTACAAATGTTAACACTGATGCACCTGTGTTGCATACAGCAACACCTTTCATCCTGTTTTGTCTTGCTTGTGTCCTGGTGCTTGGTCGTCACCTTCTTGTGTCCCACTTCATCTTCATAGAGAAGTACGTTAAATTTTAGGGGCTTAGAAAAGGGATGTTGATTGGCAGAGGTCACAGGGCTCCCCATGCGAGCGCTGGCAGGGCTGGGAAAAGTCAGAGGCCTAAGGCGACGAGCGGTTCAACACTGGAACATGTCACAGGACCTCTGTGAGGGAAGCAGAGAGCAAAGGGTTAAGTGTCGGCAGCCATTAAGGGCTTAATCAACACACGCTAACCAACAAAACAAAGTCCAGTTTTATATCAATACAGGCTCACCCTATTTTATCCGAGTGGTGTGTAAACCTCGGACCTGGTGACGATACTAAATGCAACAGATGTTGAGCATGTTGCAGATCACATGAAACCATAAAGCTTTACCGTCTTGTAGACATGGGGGTAATGGATAGGCCTCAACTCAAGTGAAAGGCATTTTACAGTCAAATGCAGCATTAAACCAGTCCGTGATTGATGCAATTTGACTGACAAAACCACATGCGAGGCCAAGAAGGGCCATCCTCCCAACAAGTATGAACACTGAAATAAATACTTCAAGTAGGCCTCGAAATAAATTGACCTCCTATGGAATTACATTGCAACATCAAGCTCATCGTAAACGTTCTGCCAGGCCAAAGGCATCTCAAGTGCCCAGATTTACAAGAGTGAAAAGGAGAAGAGAGAATGTTCGCTCTTCGTTGAGGCAAGAGGTGTAAAAATTGTTGAAATGTGATTTCAGGAAAGGCAGAGGGCTAGCAAAGGCAATCGTCCTCTGTTTGCTTTGCATAGTATTAATGACAACTGGCTTATCTTCAGCCATGACAGGTGATGGTTAAGATCTAGCAGGAAGGGGAAAGTAGGGTGCTGCTGACGTTGGGGTGATATGGTGCTTTATTACACCGGAGTCCTGTTTCTAACCCCTGGCAGTGAAGCACTTGTGGATAGGGTCTCCTATCCTGCACCCATATCCTCATTGGGTGCAGGCCCAAAGCAGTGGTGAATAAAAGCTGTCATCAGTATAAAGATACTCCGCTTCTCTTCACCCTTCCATACACTATGTTTTCCATATCCCATCTCCACCCCTTTGTGAGTGTAAGAGGAGTCTCCATGCCACACCATCCTCTCCTCGGGGGGTACTCGCTCTCACCGGGAGTGATGACCTGCACGTTAGATGAAGTACAAGTTCAGGTTCGTGGTCGCTTAATACCAAGGACAACAGGACTAACTTTGGTAGTGTACTGCAGTCTTTATTGGGTAATGTGAACTTGGCCAAGTGTAAAACCAGCTCAGGGCAAATAAGCACACAAGCTTGCTGCAAGTGAGCCGCGGCTCTGTCTGCTGCTACTTTTATTAGGAACTCAAAATGTGACTGTTTGGTTACCAATACTTAGGTTACTGTCTGTAATCGGGTGTTATCTCTGTTTTTAATCTTTCTTTTATAGGCAAGTAAACATGTTTTGTGAATTCCCGCCTTTGAGGATCAATAAAGCCTTATCTTAAGTTGTCTCAAACCTTGGATTATAGCCAAAATTAGGCCCTTTCTAAGCTATACCGACCTTCAAAAGGTTATGCATTCATTTTCCTCGAGACTACTAAAAGCACTTTATTCATATCTCAGTTAGCTACTGTTCCTCTAGTTCACCTAAAACACTACCATTAAACTCTATAACAGACACTAAACTAATAACAGAAACAAGGCGAAACAGCTTGCATGGTCTACCTAGAGGTAAAAAAAATAATAATAATAATCCTTCGACCAGCACCTCTAAAGTAACATGCTATATCACAAAAAGAAATACTTGTAAAAACAAAAGGCTTTGGTTATACAGGGAGTTACGTGCTGGAACTACTTCCCTTGGGGTGCAGTGACTTCCTGAAGTCCTTTTTCATTATTACACCTCTGTTTTTGTACGAATTAGACAAAAACGATACGTGTTCATTCATGAGCTTAATAAATGCTGGTAGGCTAGCTGTTTCCCCCTGCTTCCAGTCTTTATTCTAAGCTAGGCTAATCACCTGCTGACCATGGCTTCATATTTATGTAAAAGACATGAGAGTGGACCGGACATCCTCAGGCAAGAGTCTCCTGGTCGTTCCACTAACTCGCATCATTACACAGAGTGAGGAGACCTTTTCTACACGGGCTCACCAGTTGTGGAACTCGCTGCATAAATACCTCAGACTAGCTAGTTTGTCCTTCCTTTCTTCTACTCGCTTTATGTTTTCATTATTAATTTTAGCTTACTTTTAGGTCCTAAGTCCTAAGTTTGTTTTCTTTATGAGGTTTGTGTTGTGGTCGCTCTTGTGCGTGATGCTGTACCTGCAACGTTCTGAGGCTTTATGGGGCCTGCCTTTTTCATGAATGACTCCTCGCTTTCAAACGTGAGGATCGGCTCGGTGTCCATGCTGGGCTCGGACCTATCCCGTGTTCCGTTGGTAGTGTTGCCGTGACTCACAAGATGGATGATATCTCCAAAGTGGGCCGTGTCTCCTTTAGTGGACAGACCGTTTTCTTGTCTCGTAGGCTGAACCCCATTGACCACTTGGACAGGGGGGCTGCTGGAGAGGGGAGACAGAATAAGCAGAATATGGATCCAGTTATGGCGGGTCACAATGACTCCTAGTGACTAAACAAATGAGTCATTCCACCACAGGACTTTTTTTTAAATCTACCCCAAGAAGCGTGCTCAAATACAAAGTAATCATTTCAAGAAACCAAATCATTCTCCAAGTATTACAATTGTTTACTGTGGGCCTGAATTTTGTAGCTCCTTGTGTTTTCGGTTGAGGTTTACAATGCAAACATCCTGCAGACTTGATTGGTAGTCAACTCCCGGCTTACTTTTCTGGCATACAAGTTTTATACTGTTCACGGTGGTCTTGCATCACCATGAGCACAAAGAAACTTTCAAATCGATAGAAAATGAGCAATGATTGATTTTACCTTTCTCTGACGTTGGTCTGTCCATTTCCTGTCTCGTTATTGGGCAGGTTGACCTCTGGCTTTGGCTGATATTCAGCAGATGCTAGAGGAATAAAGTAAAACAGCCAGTTATCCAACGCAAACCACACACAACATGATCACAAACATTCAACATCACCCCCCCCCCACCACCTACTCAGCTCTGCTGAGGACATGGCTGAGACAGATCTCCACACCCCTGACTATAATGGAGGAAGCGCCTGGTAAGTCTCTGACCACATCAGTGGCTGGCTAATGTCTTCCTGCATTGGGGAACTTTGCCACAAACAGCATATCCCCCTTCATCTTACTCATCTCCTGTGTATGATGTGGAAGCTCAGGCAAGGAGGGTGGGCAAGTTACACGATTCTTAATAACAGCTGTGTCAAGAACAACCTTTATACATTCTTAGAAGTTGTAGGAAGACTGGATATGAGTAAGGCTTTTGCAACATCACATGTGTCCTTATATTATTGCTTGTGTCAAAAGTAAATAGTTGAATACTGCTGCAGGCTGTCGCCATGAGCCCACTCTTCCTCTTTAACTCCCTTAGTCCCATGGCTTGGACCACAAGCAAGCACATGGGTCTTATTGTACAAAGACGAACTCAAACTGCAGCTGTACAGTATATGAGGCAGAGATATAATCTAATAACCCTTTTAGACAAATGCTGCGATGTGACACTGACTCACATGGGAAATGAGAGCAAAAGCACAGCAAATACCTGTAACTTTTTTTAGTCTAACATATGGAAGAGGTAAACGAAGCAGAGGGGAGATGGTGCAGCTGTGCCATCAAATAACAGCCTAAAGGTGGGATAAGTAAAATGAGCTCATCTACAATAACATGAGTCAGACACTGTGTAAACTGTACTATGTAGTTCATGTGGATTTGCTAATTAAAGCAGTAAGAGTTAAAAATTCCCTTTCATGTGGATTCTGGTCACAAAGCTTGCACTTTGTTTTAAATCCCCCCACAGATAACATGTTAATGGAAGATCAGTCACGATAATTACCCTAAATGATTCCTGCAGATTAAAGGCTTGTGGTGGGTAATGATTTCCTCCATCACTTGAGGATGTTTTATAAAAGGCAGACTAGTACAGACCGATGTTCTGCTTACCTTTGCTGCTCTCTGCCTCTTTGTCGTCGGCGTGTGCACGAGGGGAGGACTTTGTCTCTTTCTGTGAAGATAGGAGATCATTTCAGTCATTTTTAATTGAAAGTTTAAGTGCTGTCTTGTTGCCGTTTTACTGAACAGCAAATGTACCTTGTCACCTCCATCTGTCTTGCGTGTCCTCTTCATGATCTCATCCAGACGCTGAGAAAATAAAGATAGGAATAAGACAAAATGCCAACAGCGGAACCTATTTAGTGTTTATAGATTGTCTATGCATTTTGTGCTATGATGGGGGACACCAACATACAAAGTGATCAGGGCAGATGTGTTTAAAGTTAAGAAATAGAGGTTTCAGTTCTCATAACAATGAAATGCGGATGTTACTAATGCAGCATCCACAAGAAAATAGCATTATTTGACTTTGTTAAAAAATATAGTTAGGTTTAGATGGAGCCCATACACCATGTCGGAGTGTAGAAACTGAGGTTTTACATTTTGCTGTTCATTGCTTTTCTTCACTTCTTCTTTGAAAAAGGTTTCACTGTTTCTAGTATTAAAGGCCATTATGCTTGAGGTGAATGCACTAAGTCAAACAGAGGCGTGTCAATAATGATCAAGCAGCACTTGTGTATTCAGCTGGACCGCCAGCGTAGGATGGAGGAACACTGAACAGTAAAATACAGGAAATAGGGTAAATCTGTACTGTACTGAAATACAATCCACTCTGTGTGGCTAATTTATATGCACGGGAAGCAGAAGACTGATACAAGATGCGACCTTCATTTGAGGACAGCTAGCCTGAGACAGCAAGACCATAACTGCAGCTGCCACTCATAAAAGTGAGGCAGTTTTAAGATCCAAGATTACAGCTCACACACTCATGGCTTTGGAATCTAGCTTGGCTGCAAAACGTCTGCCTCAGGACTAAAGATTCTTGCTTGTCTAATAAGTTGCTGTGTTGCCTCTCAGGACACTTAAACTCCTCTTGGTCCCACTCTTGTCATGGCCTCAGCAGTCGGTTTTGGTAAAAGTGAGTAACGCTGTGTTGTACAGTGTGACTAAACAGCAAGCCTTTGGGGCAGAGGGCATTGCTTTTCTTGTGGGCTAATTCCAGCACGGAGCCAGGCCTGGCACGCCTAGATAAGAGCCTTTCTCACATGGACAGGGGAAGAAAAGGTTCGCTGGCATAAATATCTTACTGTAGATGTGGGTGGCATACTTGAGTAGATGGCCATGGTACAAACGTGCAAAAATCTGCACACATCCACACACGAATGACTGACTGGAGGTCTCCATTATTACTGTTTATATATAGCTTCATGCTCACAGGGTCTAAGCCCCATTAAATCATGGCATGCAGACAGCCAATCCAGGATAAGCCAAAAACATCATTCATCTTGGTTTCAGGGAATCAACTTTCAAATCTGCTTTGTCATGTCAAAAGGCAGACCACAGAGTGAACATACCTCAGAATATAATACCTCCAGTGAGGGAGACAAGTCAGCGTTATGTATATAGCCCGATATCCCAAATTTTCCTCAAGGGGCTTTACAGTCTGTACTGCATACAACACCCTCTGTCCTTAGACCCTCCTAGATTCAGATAAGGAAAACCTCCCCCCAAAAAAACCATTTAACAGGGAAAGAAATGGAAGAGCACCTGAGGAGGGATTCCTCTCCAGATGTGCACAGATGTGTACAGATGTGCAATAGATATCATGTGTACAGATTAGACCAACATAATGAAAGTACAGTATGGAACATCAGGATGACAAAGTTATAAATAGATTGGAACATTTATGAAGAATGGATCTTATTGTAAATTGACTTCAGAATAAATGTTTGTGTTACTCTGATGTGCATGCAACTGCGAGCAGAGCTGGCACTACTTTAAAATCAGTAATTTTAGGGATTTTAATTCCCAAAAAGTCTAGGTATGGATTTTTTGGAGAAACCTTCTTTATAGACTATTCAGAAAGGAGTTAGAATGAAATTTCTACTTTTACCATTAAAAAAAAAAAAAAGAAATTCCATTTTTTTTTTTAAATTAGTGACTTTAAAACCTGGCTGAAAGAACAATGAGGACAGATGTATTGCCCTACCCTTTTCCTCTCCAGCCTCTCCTGCTCCTCCTTCTGGAAGTGTTTCTCCCTCTCCAGACGCTGCTTCTCCGCCTCCTCCCGGGCTTTAGCCTCAGCCTCTTCTTTCTGAAACACACAGGCGAGAATCCAACCACAATTTTAATGCTGGCAGAAGGGGGGGAACGCAGCCAAAATAACATGCCTTTTACATAACAAGGGTGTGGTTGCTCCCTGCAATTATTGTTTACAACCACAAAAGGGCTATTTTCTTGTACCTTTGAGCCAAAAAGATCTATTTTCAACATTTACAGCCTCGTGAAAACCATTCAAAGCAAAATACAATACTTAAACCTTTGCTAAATTATATTGGATCACATGTAACCAGAAATGCCACTTCTGTGACCACAAGGGGGTGGCAAAGCATAAGCGCTGGAAATCAGAGATAAGGCTGTGCCAGAGCTAATCATGTTACAGGTCTACAGGATAAAGGAATACTGCAATGAATAGCCACATTTCCTGTTTCATTGGAAATCTGTTTCTACCAATCAAGCATCATTCCCCTCTGCCTCTCCCCGGCAACATCCACAAACACAGGAAAAGTCAATATTGCTCGTAATGGTTATTTGACAAACAGAAAATCAAAAAGGGCACATTCATTAAGCTACCGGTGCACCAGTTTGGATAAATGTTTGCCTTTAAGGACAACAACATCCCACTGATGTAGAAAACACTGGACTGTGCGTTTGGATGAGGCTGTTATTGAAAAAGGTCAGCGTGAGGTGAGCAGCTGAGACAGTAAACAAGTGACATTGACAAACACCACAAAAAGATTGTTTTTCCCAAAGACAGGAGAGCATATAAGTTCGTGGTGTGATGGGCAAAGTGCCTGGGAATGGTGCGAGGATGCAGTGAGTGTCCGTGCATGCGTGTCTTGACCTTTACTCAAAAAGGATGACAACTGTCACAGTGGTGCTTGATGGTCCTCGTCACTGCACTACCAAGACCCGTCTACGCCTCGCTAACAACTTCCATTTTAGGCGTTTTCTCCGCACATTTACATTCAGCATACCTGTTTTTGCAGGCGCAGGTTCTCCTCTTGCTCGGCTTTGGCGTTCTCCTGAGCCTCTTTCTCCTCCTGTAAGCGCTGGGCTTCGTCCCTCCTCCGCTGCTCCTCGGCCATGACACGGGCCTCTTCCTCCCTGCGTTGGCTTTCCTCTGCCTCCCTCGCTATTCGTTCCTCTCTCAGGATCCTAAAGAGTTGAGGATAAGTATTTCCCACAAGATCATGTGCCAAACAATTTGAATGAGGTAAACTATTTAAAATGTCAGTGATTCTATTCCAAGACATTTCCTCTTTAGTTTACACTAACTCTGCTGAGTTGACATTGAAGCACAAACAACGTGAAAACAAACTATTTAAGGAAATGGAAACAATTAGAAGTATGAGTGCCAAAAATAGATCACATCAATTCCCAAGCTGTAAATAGTGACTTGCCGTGGTCAGAATCAGCCAACAGGCTATCAAATTCTTAATGCTTACACACATCACGGCCAGCGCTGAGTGAGGTCTCATTCAGACATGCATGTGCTGTGATAAAGCATGGAGCCTTCCTGTTCAGTTTTACTTATGTCTTTTGCAGTCATTACAAAACTAAATTCTCTGAGGGTGACATTGCAAATGTGCATTTTTAATGATGGCTCCTCTAGTACCCTATATGACCTCCTGTACAATTCTTGAGATGGCTGACAGGGAAAAAGAAAGTAATGGGTAGTTAAAAGACCAAACCCATGAGTGGGAACAGCTTGGGAATTACTGTCATTCAGCATGGACACGTGTGTTTAAAATTCCATTTTCTTTTTGCACAGCGAAAGAACTTGACAGATCTTTGACTGTGCTGACACTCTCTGGTTGTGCTTTGAGGCATTTTAACACCCTCTGACCTCTCCTTCTCCTCCTGCTCGCGGCGCTCCTGGTCGTCTCTCTCCCTCTGTTCTCGGGCCTGTCGACGTTTCTCTGCCAGGATGCGCGCCGCCTCCTCTGGGTTGTTGGTGCCTGCCATGGGCTTAGCTGTTGGCGAGGATGCAGGTGATGCTGTGGGGACAGAAGGGGCTGGAGGGGCTGGCCCAAGTGAGGGGGAGGCTGCAGTGGTTGTGGCTGGCGTGCTCGACGCATGGGGTGAGGCAGCGCCTGGAGCAGGAGCCACAGGGGAACCTAAAAACAGGGAAAACAAGTGTTACAGAAGAGACAAGAACACACGGATCTTGTGCTGTGTAACTTAAATTTTAATGTGATTATTTATGCTTCCCTTCAAGTAATCACTGATGATTTAAATGTTGCCCATTGATCATTATTTATAATCAATTTAACTGCAGCCGTTTCTCGTCGCATGCACTGTGAAACATTCTGTCCCCCGCAACTGGAAACTGTAAACAGCTGTAGCTTCAGCCTAAGAGCTTAATTACATAATTAAGACTGATTAGTGCAGCCTCTTAGTGCTGTGTGTGGCTCACTAAATACATTCCCTTTGTTTTCACGGCTAATTAAGCCTGATAGTAATCTTTGCCCGTCTCGAAAGAAACAGGTTTTCCAGAGGGTTGTTCACTTTTTCCATTACATCCAATTTTCTGGCCAGTCACAGAAAGAAACCTTGCCAGACAGTGAAGAACTCTTTTGTATTCAAAAAGGAAAGATTAAAAATACAGCATGACTCAGCCGAGGAGGGAAGCTACCTTATAATCCACATGCACTGTATTTTAAGATTGTGTAAATAGGACAATTGATCACTGTGGAGATGAGAAATTGCAACAAAATGCAGAAAACTGTGCAGTATACTTTAATCAAAAAATTATGATAAAATGATAGTTTGTTCCACAGCTTCCGACCACTTTTTACAGTCACCGGTAGATGGAGTTTTGCTCAGTGCTCATCACATGACCTTAATTATAGAACTTTATAACAGTTGGTCAACCAAAACTCTATTTGATGACAATGTCAACTGAGCAAAGGCCATCTACTGATGAAGCTTGTGAGAAGCGGTGGAAATCTGTGGAAAAGCTAATAAGTGGATCTTGAATTAAGATTTGGGTTTTTTTATCAAACTAATATTCCCAAAGTCAAGAATTAACTAGAAGAACATGTTTAAATATAATTAACATTATCACTGTTGCTAGTAAAATGTGTCTTGCTAGGGAAAAGGCTGATGGTGACTGAAAATTAGAAACAAATTGAACTTTGAAGTTCAAAGTTTTTGAGTTCCTTCATTTTGATGGTGATTATTCCTGACTGGACTGGATTGAAAAGCTCAACGAGCATCAGTCACGACTTGCTGTTCATAGTTTTGTAGGGCGTTTCCATCGCAGAACCATCATAATGAAAACGTTTTTTATACTCACTCCTTCTCTCCTCGGGGGTGGCGGGCCTACGAGGCTCCTTCAATCTTTCCAGGGGGACGGGGGAGGAGGTGCGGTGATCTATCCTGGCAGGGGTCCTAGCTCTTTTAGGCCGACCTTTAGGAGTTGACGGGCTTCCACGTGCAGATGGAGGCTTGGGGGAGGCAGCAGGGCTGGGAGAGGCAGTTCTGCCCTTAGGTGTTGCTGGGGATGATGGCCGTTGTCTTGATAAAGGACTGGGACTGGAAGAAAAGGAAATACACGGGTAAAATATAAGACTGATTGAAAATTATGTCAACAATGATCCTTTAGCATTTACACCAAGATGGACACATTATGTTTTTAGACCATGTTTGTTTTAAATGACAAGTCCTAAAGAACCCAACAGCAGACGAAGCACTCAATGCACTTTAAGGGGATGCAATGTTTATCTGTCAGCATCCCAGCTATACACAGGCAATGCAACACTTGGAGGGAAAACATCCATTATGCTGAAGAAGACTTTTTCCCCCTCTATGCTCCTGGCACCGACTGCTCTGGCAAGCTCACTGTTGCCTTTTTCTTGAATCAAAAAGGAACTTTTCCTCCCGTTCCATCCCTTCTGTCACAGAGGTCATTTATTTCTGTGAAGAAATAAAAAAATAATAAAAAGGTAGAAATAAGCTGTACGTTTTACCTTGGATCAGGTCTGTGTCTCATGCTGGGTAGAGACTGTCTCTTCTTAAGCACCTTCTCTTTAGTGAGGGCACTTTTCTCTTTCTCATTCTCCCGTTCCTTGTCTTTCTTTTCTTTCTTGTTTTTATCCATCTGTATGACAAAAGGATAGAAAGACATTTCAAAAATAACATTCTATTATAATAAAAACAGAAAATAAGACAAGATTCACCATAGGAGCACAGGAAAAAAGGAAGGTCTGGTCAAGGACCACGTTTTGCTCTCAATATTTTCTCAAAAAACCTTTTGAAAAATCCAACAAACTCACCGTTAAATCTTCAGGTTCAGCTGAATGGCAAACCCACTTGTACAAACAGAATCAGCCATTTTAAATTTCATGGCTGTTTAGCTACACTGTTATTCTGGAAAATGGCATACTTATTATAAGTCTCTTCATATGGTGTAGCCCTGTTGTAACTTTCTGAAGACTACGCTTGACTGCCAGAGAAGACGACCAAAGACTTACAGGTGTGGAGCTCCGTCTGTGTTGGCGCTGAGTGATGTCTGGTGTGCTGGATGTCACTCTCCAGCGGTCAGAGCAACGGTGGTGGGGCTGGTGGGCGCACAGGGTGAGGGGACTGGCTGAGGCCGAACGGGGGCAGAGAAGGGAGTCTGAGGAGAAAAGTGATGCCAACATTCATACAGCAGCATAATGTAATGTATTCACAGTGAGACACATTAAAATGCACGTTAATCCTTTTTCCAGTAAGTTTCCAACTTACGACCATCTTTGCCATTGGTGAGGACACTGGCAGCACTGCGGCTCCTAGCGAGGAAAGACAGCGTTGGCGTCATCAGCCGGTCCACTATACTGCTCTCCCATGCACTCAGTGCAAGGCTACGGGCTGCAGGTAGGAGAACCAGATCGATGAATGTAAAGATATGTTTTAAATTGATGTCCCCAGTTGAACCAAAACTTTGCTGCAAGTATACCACCACCAAATTGTGATCAAACCTGAAGTATTTAGAGGAACCTTTTAAAGCCCATTTAAAAATCAGTCTTTGCAGAGTTGTTGTCTCACTCATTACCCAGACACAGTACTAAAATGAAGTCTAAAATTTGTCACCAAAGGGAAATGAAAGGAAATGATTATGGCTCACACGTAGCAATATGCTTACAAGCCATAAAGACCCGATGAAATACACAAAGTCTCACCACAGTGCCACCCAAAGAGATTAAAAGAAAGAAAAATAGCTCAGTAAATGTGTCTTCTATAACCTTGAGCTTGTCTAGACAGTGAGCCAGTTATTAATCACAGCCGTGACTTTCATTCATCTGTATTTTCTTGAGGGAGACAACTTCTTCTTTGGCTTTAAACGGTGTAGGACTAGGAAGATGTTACAGTGAATGTTCACAGACAGGGTGTATCATGTTGTTGTAGAAGGATAGGGTAGTTGCCCATCTATCTTTCCCAGCAGCACAGTGGAAAAGTACCTGCTCCGGTGAGTTTGCAGAATACATTATCTCCTGAAAAATGCTGAGTCACTCACTAAATTTACAGAAGTTTCTCCTTCTTTGCAGGAGTACACCATGACCTGGTTAGCTTTAGACCTATAAAAAAGGAGCCGTACTCATCCAAAGCAACCAGCAAGGTTGATTCAAAGACATAATGGTAATTTATAAAGCACACCCACCTCCATATCACCAATAAGTAAAGCAGTCAAGACGATGGAAAAGACATCCCTTATCCGGTATGTTATGATGAAAATGAGCACAAAGGGATCCGTTTGATTGTGCAAACACATGAAATGGCCATTACCACAAAATGAACCAACCAAAGGATAGCAAAAAGACAGCAGAACAAAATAGGAACCCAGTACTTAATAACCCATATTAAAAATGCGACCATGCAGACCAAACAAAAACCCGACCCAAATTCTGGAGAGTGAAAACAAAAGAACTCAGTGGTTGTGGAAGGTAGAAATGGGTCAGCTGTCAACCATCAATACAAGAGAGGGGCTGAAATCATAAAGGGGAAGAACTGGAGAAAAAAGAAATTTGAGGACAATGATGGACGGGTTCGGAGGTGTTGGCAGTGGCAGACTGATGGACACAGTTAAAAGGGAGGGGTGGGGCATTCCAGATGTTGCCTTACTTCTGCTGGGGGAGTTCCAGAGCGTGGCGGAGGACTTGGACAGTCGCTTGTTTATAACAGAGTCCACGTGTTTGGGCAGGTTGACCGTTGACACAGAGCATCTGCCTAAGAAGCCAAGAGAGCGCCACACAGCATGTTCACACAGGTCACATGGTTAAGAGGAGGTGGAGGAACTTCTGTGGCGTCATGTGTTACGCTCCAATGATGCCTCTACAAACAAATGCCCACACACAGTAAAAGGCCACTACAGAAACGTATTTGTAACCTGAGCAACCCCCATTAAAGCAAATTCCTGTGTGCTGACTGTGTTTATAATAAGATCCACTGCTTTACAATATGTACACACACACAGTACAGCACATGTTCACTTCAGCTAGCATTTAGGTGTGTAGGCAGGCACAAAACACATGTCAGAAATGATATTTAATGTTTCTGAATGCCTCACTGAGATGAACAGAATCTAGCTTTGGTGCTACAATGAAAAATGACCTTTAAAGTGCTCATCAGCAACATATCTTCCCAGAAACCCCAATACTCTGGATAATCCACAAAATCCATTGTAAACTGTTTCCACTGGCACTATTTCTTTGCTAGAGAAACTGGTCCTGTGAAAACTGCTGGCAGTGAGGTTTGTGGATTATCCATAGTAACTGGGACATCCTTTGTGGCTATTTTAAACGTCATTTCTAATTATGTGAGTTCTATTTATGTAACTCCATTGGGATTTGGGTGAAGTCATCCTAAAAAGGTTTTTCTCAAAATTCCACATGAAGGATTAACAAAGGTTTATGCCTACTTCACAACACCAATTCCAAAAAGTATGTCAACCACACTAAGCAAGAACCTTTAAAAAACCTTTTAAAGCCACCAACACAAGCAATGAGCAAGAACAGACATTTCAAAATAACCAAACAACCAAACCAGTGACAGAAAGAGGCTGCTGGGAAACATTTCAGGTTGATGACATGAATTTGCAATTGAAATGGCAAAACCTTGAATCCTTGAGACCATCCACATTCAGTACTTGCATCCATCCAAATTCTATATCCCTTTAATACACTACAATCAAATGAACCCTCTGCTCCAAGTATTAAATCAGTCCGTGTCTATTTCAGTGTCTCCATTATATAGACGAGGCTAACGGATGAGGCCCTTTTGACAGACGCTAAGACGGGTACTTTGGAGCATTTCCTAAATAACGTGTGTACTCTCAGCTATTCCACTGCAGCCTGCCGGTTACACTTGTTTACTTTCATCATCTGACAGACGGCAGGCTGGTGAGGGAGGACAGAAGGGAGAGATTGATTAGAGTGTCAATAATTCCCCTGGCATATGGCAGAGGTGATTGATTACATGACATAAGATAGACCTCGGGACTCTTCAGATTTAGAGCGTCAAATCTGGAGGATGGCACAAAAGGGACAGAAGCATCCATCAAGCTGCATGGCCAAGACATGATTTCAACAGTATTACCTAGCCTCTGCAGTCATTGCAAACTCGGATCTCATCGGCTGTTGGACTGCAATGGCTAATGACCCTCAAGTAATGTTTAAGAGGCAAACAGCCTGCTGGGCCAGAGCTGTAGCAGCCAACACAGAGGAAGTGGTGTGTTAAAGTGGAGGAGTGTGACTGCTGCAGCAAAGGCAGTTCAGATTAAATAAAAACGTCTGGTGCTGTCAGAATCTGTTTGGGCAGCATTCCTGACTGTGCACCTGCCAACATCAAACGCCAACAGTGAGCATAAAACACTGTGCACCAAACCAAACCATCTGACTTTGCTGTTGGGACAGAGAAGCAGACAACAAAATTCATTTTGGTACAAATCACCTGAACGAGTTGGTGATGCACTAATTTCTGGCTTCACCTCTCCAGAGCTACATAAATGTTGTAAAGGGGAGAAAAAAAAATGTTTTAAAGAAAAAAGATGCCAAACATTTGTAGGTGTCAGCTTCTCAAATGGGAGTATTTTTTTACTTTTGGTCTGTTGGTTGGACAAAATAAACTATTTGAATACATCACCATGCACCTTGGGAAACTGAGATGGACATTTTCACTATTTTCTGATACTTACACACTAAATTAAGAGAAATTAATCAATAATGACAATTAAAAATTCATCCTTTAAATATCTGTTAGAGCACAGCTTAAGAACAAGAACCTCTGCAGGGACGTTAGACGGCTGAAATAATGATAGTCAGTGAAAACAGTGAGCTGCATGACAGAAAACAGAATCTATAGCCTGTAAAAGAGGTTGTATATGGCACATATGTAACATTCCAGCAGCATAACTTGCAAACTGCTTCATATCACCTATGCGATTCTTTAGTGACTCCTTTGGGTATTTTTTTGGGTATATGAGGATGTACTCACTTTCTTTCTGGCCGGAGTTCTGGCTTAGCGCTCCGGCCCAGGACCATCTTTGCTGGCGGATTTCTGCCCATGTCTTCTTGGTTGACCTGTGGATGGCTGCCTCATAGCGTTCCTGGAAAAGATACAGGAACAGATTTAAATGTCTCACTCATCAAAGGCAATGTGCAGAACTAGGTGGCACAGTGCATCCTTGAGCAATATCCTAAATGCCCCTCATCTGCAGCAGGCCATCTTCGGCTGCCATTCCAGTGAGGGTGGGCATTGACATCACCATCACATTGAGTGGATTATTTTGATTATAACATAGCCAGATTTCTCGTCCAAACTTACTTTATTTTTCTCCAGTTTCTGTTTCTGTCTCTCCTCCAGGGCGGCTCGCCGTTTCTCTGCCTTGACCCGCTGTTCCTCGAGTTTCCTGCGGCGCTCCTCCAGCTGCTGCTCCCTCAGCTGCCGTGCCTTCTCCTCCTTCTCCAGCCACTGGTTCTTTTTAGCAGCTAAGATGAAGCAGAAAAGAGTCAAGTGTGTGTGTGATTTTACCAAAAGGGCCCTGCACAAAGATCCCTCTCTCCCTGCCCTGTACTTTCAGAATACTGTAGGTATAATATACATTCTCTTTGAAAGGTCTGCATCAGTTTTGAAATCTGTTGAAAGCTGCCATTTGACACATCTTTTAATAAATCGGGGGGTTTCAAGAAAAATCCTGCTTGAATCTTGCAGATAATATTAAAAATGTTAAGTTCTCTCTGATGTTTACTTCACAGCTAAAGCAAAAAAACAAAATAAATATCTTTCCTCATCACCTCAATCGTGCTTTGTTTGTAAAAATAAATTAAATTACTTGCCTTTCCCACAGAATACTGCATAATGCTGAGTGAGGTAGACACAGTACGTCTGAAGTGACACTTTTATACCACACTAATCGCGCATCCATATCAACTTTGATAAACCACACACTTTGATATGGAAATCATTTCCTTGTCCCTGAGCCGTTTGAAGCGGGCGTAAAGAAGCCTTTTGCAGCTGCCTCTCTGTGTACACAACTCGCCATATTTCTTTAAACTACAAAGTAAAACCTCCATGAAGAATCAGCCTCTCTGCAAGGAGGCGAGGCTTAGTTCTCTAAAAGCACTTGATGCAACAAAAGCAACTGGTTGTGGATTTCAGATTATGGTGACGGATCATTGCAGTGACGCTGGAGGCCAGAGGGGTTAAGATTTATTGGGAGGCACACACAGTTCGGCTTTTATCTGAGAAGTGAACGAAAAGCTAAGTTACTGCTTCAAAATTCACTCGTTTAACGCCTGGTGAGGTTGACTAGTTTTCCACATACATAACCGTTCCTACCTCCTCACAAGCAGAACCTTTAGGTCACATACTTCATGTAAAAGGACTGCACCCACTCTTTCCAAGCAAATCAAGTCTGCGACTGTGTGGGACACTGGCTAACTGAATATTTGAATTTGACTCATTCAACTGAAGCATTTGGTGATGGTTTCCCAGACTATAGGTGCTGGCTGCAGGAAAGAAAATGAGCTGGAGACCGGCTAGGGGCACTACACAATTTTTCACAGAGTGCCAGTCATCATCAGTCATTTATACATCTATTCCAAGACTTTAAGTGATAAACAGATGTCCAATACTGAATATCTTAAACTGACATGTATTCCCCAACTCTCCCTGACAGTGATCCACACTGACAAGTAGCATCAGGACCTACTATAGTAAGATCATAAAATAACCATAAACAGAGCGCTGCTCTAATGGTGGTACATAAAGTATTTATACCATCCAGCCAAAGACAGACAAGGCAGGGAGTAGCTTCTGTGCAGTAGCAGCCAATTTCCTGATGCTTTCAAAGTTTCACTTAAACGTAACAAGAAACCAATAAGATACAAGCTTGGATGTGTAGGGATTTTCTAATTGTGCCCCTTTTACTACTAAACTAGTAGCACTACTGATGATGGTTGATAGGCCAAGTCTTCCAGGCAAAGACCTCTTTTCAAGCACACAAGCTTTGTCAGGATCTCATCTTTTATCCAGGTCTGTCTGAGAGCAGTAGATCAGACCCATCTGGCATGCCCCGATGATCGCCCAATTAGACTCATCCGCGCTCTGAAGTGTGTCAAACTCATCTTACTGCTGTCGAACACACAGCTGGATTAGATAACACGGCATTACTGAAAGTATGGTAGTTTAAAGAAATCTGTGTCATCATGATTGAAATGTTCAAATTTGATATAAGTGTTCATTCATTCATTCATTCATTAATCAGACTGCTTATCCCGAAGGGTCGCGGTGGGGGGGGCTGGAGCCAATCCCAGCTAACATTGGGCGAGAGGCAAAGGATATAAGTGTTTGCTAAAACATTAATATAGCTTTGAGAAAACCTAATGAAACTGGTAAATTTAGACTATTTTACCGATTTCTCTCCAACTCAAAAGGTAATAAAGAACACACACTGTATGATTCTGCTAACATTTGTAGTTCTCCTAGCACTAAGTAAATACCACGCTGACAATACCCAGAGATAACTAAAAAGAAAAAATATCAGTGCAAAAGTTCTTAAAATACACTACCATTCCGCTCTGTATACAAAACAAATGAACACTAATAAAAAACTTAAACCGTGTCATTTTGTGTTTGGCAATATAAAAGTTGTTTAGATGTACATTCACAGCCAAGGTAACGCTGGCTGCAGGCGTCTCCAAAACCTCAGATTTCTCCAGTGAGACGGTAATCACAGTAGTGTTGTGGCATGTGGTTCAAACGTGTTATCTTTAAATGTAAAACCGAAGGAGCTCTGTGGTGTCTGCACTTGAAACATGTGCATGAACAAAGTTCAAACGCAGGGCACGCTACGTTTTCTCATATGCGAACTGAGGAACAATCGACAACACTTATTTACAGATAAATGATTGGTTAAGTGATCAGTCTATGCCGACATGATTTTTGCAAAAGACACTGATGATGTTCACAGAGAGAGGTTACAAGGTTACAATTCTATGATAAGGAAAAAAATAAAACGACCATGATTTTAAAACAAGGCACGCCACAGGGATTAAATGAATGAAACAGCTCTAGGGCTGGGCAATACGACCGAAATGCTCACGTACAGTCTTTACCTTGATGATGACGAAACTGACAAAGTTTCAAGAGTGTTATTTTTTTTTACCTTCCATCAGGGATCCCCAGTAATGAGGAGTCTACAATACGTCTTCTATAGGCTCACATTTTAGATAGGCAGACCTACTGAAACATTAGCATTGGTGCTTAATATTTTAAATGCTGTTTTGCTATAAAGCAAGAGGTGGAAAGAAGGAGAGATGGGGCAGAAACATGGCTCAAAATGTTTTCTTTAGGGGATGGTTCTTCAAGGTTGTTCAATAACTTGTAATGTCTGTTTATTGGTATGTTTTCGGTTTATTGCCCAACTAGTTAAAACTACTGACGGTGATTAAATTGAGACAACCCAAATATGACAGAATGATCGAAAAGGGTCATCACGTACATCACCACCACCACCACCACCACATACACGTAGGTGAGTGGCTTACCTTGTAACATGCTGAGCTCTTCTGCAGGGGAAAGGAGTGAGAGAGAAGACAGAGGTAACTGTCAGTCATGCAAAGCAGTGCACAGCCAGCATGTAGCCAGGTGACAACGTGACAGCCGTGTGCTGAACAAAGAATAAGGACTTTGGCATCAACTCATACAAAAAGTAGAGCCGTGTCAATTGTTATGATGCCCAAGCGAAAGGCACTGAGGACATTTTGCACCAACTGATCAAATTACATCAATTCAAGGCAGGATAAAATGTAGAAGAAGGTTTTTGTGCTTTGTTGACTCTGTGCTGCTGCATGGAACAAATTTCAAATAACCTTTAGTCATAAGAAATATTCATCACACTGCAGAAAGCTGCAAACCTGCCAAAATAGTTTGTTTTGTTTTTTAAAAAGTCAATTTGTTACTTGTCCAACATATTTTGTCAATGTGAGGAATATCTCCATTTAACTAAAATTGTATCAACACACTTTTTAGAGCAGAGGTGAGCTAAAGTAAACAAAGCAACAAACTGCTAATTTCAACATGCGTGTTGGTAATCGATGCTGGTTTGTCTTAGATAAAATGGCGCCTCGGCTTTTGCCGATTTCAGTCACTTTTGTGCAGAAGCCCAAGCCTCTCTGTGCTACATGTGCATGCCGTCTCCAGCATAGTGCCAACCCACTTGCAACACAACTGCAGACGTAAAACAGCAACCTATTTCACCCCAACACTAGAGGGAGCTCTTTTCCTATGAATTGGGCTCGTGCTCCCACCCCTTGTTTCCACTTACCAAGATATTTGGCCTTTTCCTCTCTCCGCTCCTTGGCAAGCTTCTGCCTCTCCTCTGACTTTATGATGTCTGAGATGAATGAAGGGGGGGGGGCAGAGAGTACATGTAAGCAAGATGTCATATTGTAAACATATTGTGACATTTCTTTAGGTTTCCTTGCAGGTCAAAACAAACACAGTATCATTTGATCTGCAACACCAACACAGCCTGGAAGAAATTAAATATCTGAGAATCTGTGGCCTGACATACTTCCACATAAATGAACAAATAAGGTTAAAAAACTCTGACCCAGGTAGCAGTCTTGACCTTTCTTGAGTCTTCACGCCACATCACCCTCCTCAATCGTCACAGAACAGATGCTCAACATTAAACATTAAGGAGTTCATCCTTCAGCAACGTCTAATAAAGAGAGGCGTGAAGCACGAAAACAGTCTGCCATGTAGCCTCCCCTAAGAATTACCCCTGACCCACTTTGACATTTATAGGACTATGGCCCATGTGCGTGGTCTTGGTCGGTGTGATGTGCTGCTGTTTGCAACTCGCCACCGTGTTAATCATAACGTCACATGCACAAAAGGTGCTGTGTTCTCACACACACACACTCAAACTGTCAGCTCTGTGTTATTTTGTTCACTCTAAATTGGGGTACAATAGCAGTGCAGGTCAGGGTCTACTTTATAGCGGGGCGTGCAACCCTCATTGTAAAAATAAAAAGAACAAGAATACAAAAAGGTTTCTTTCACTACTCTCTTAGACATAAGCAAATCACTGCGATGCTACAAAGCGATGTGATGAAATACAGCTGAGCAGACCATTACCAGAAGCAGCAGCTCCCAACTGAACTACAAGCCTCAACATTCAATTTCACTAATTAAGGATTCACAGAGTGCTTTTCATCATCATCATCATCATCATCTGGGTGATGCAAAACCTCACAATGACCTTTACAAAACCAGCAGAAAAGGAACTTGAAAATGTGGGTCATTTTTGGAATCAGAAAACTAGGGGCTCAACTACATAATCTCTAAAATAACAGGGTCACAACAGGGTATCAAAACTGGAAGCAGTTTGGGGACTTAAGGGGGTTTATCCACGTCACCTCATGCTAAAGGAATAAAGACCATGACCACAGTGAATGGATTAATGGATAAGGAATAAAGGGGAGAGAGAAAAGAGGCTTACACTCCTCAAAACATGTTCCTTAGAGTTTGCATGTGCTTCTGGCCAGTGGCTGCGAGGAGTTTCAAGTGGTGGCATTGGGGAAAGAGCTGTGGTGCCAGGAGGTCAAACTAAATGCCTTCTTGGCATCACTCACTGAAATGAGATTCCTATTCAGGTTCCTGTTGCCCACCTTTCATTAGGGACCAGTGCCTGGCAGTGATCAGCATTAGCTGTCCACTTAACAAGAAAGCCAATTTGTCCATATTTTACCAGAATATTTTCTTTACTAATTCAATTCTGCCTAAAATCTTTGAGCCAAAAGCTGAGATGTTCTCACGTAGCAGCTTCTGCTCCAAAGACAAACTGCAGCAGCTCTATTGGATTTAGCTCCATGTCTGAAAGCATGTGGTCACTGTTTCTCAGATACTGAAGCATTACCTTGCCTCAGGAGAGCTGTCCTACATCTAGCAGACTGCAGATTACAGCAGACTACAGTTGTAATTGCACCATTATAAGAGCTGTGTCGTCGTGTCAGGCCAAATTTACAAGTGAACCCTACCGGGAGAATTTCTATTTTCCTTTACCTTCCTTCCTTTTCGACCTGGGGACAGGTGATGCAGGTGACCCAGGTGATCGAGGGATGACGTCAGATTTGGTGGGGGTAGTCAATCTCTGGCCTGCATCTTTCTTAACAGGAGACTCCATTCTCTGGGCGTTGTCTGTCTTTGGGGGGCTGCTCTCCCCCTCGGGGTCAGGCCTCGTTGGGTTTATGTTCCGACCTGAGTGGGGAGCTGGTCGAAGAGAAAGACACAGGAAAACAAGTAAGGAAATGACAAGGTAAATGGTAAGACAAGCACAGAGATGGAACTCGACCAGTCGGTCTTCATTCCTTTCACGACTGGGCCTTTAAAGTAGTTTAGTGTGGATGACGTAATCTTCCTCAGGAGCTGCATGTGTATCAAGTGCGAGGGGTGGAGTCCCTGGCTGTAAGGAGATGATGTTTGTCTGCTTTCTTTGAGAAAATTATCAATTTCATAACTTAAATATCAAATAATATAATGTAACAACATAACGAAACAGAACACCTCCAAAGAAACACTAATCTTCTCTGCTTCTGTACAATGTTTCTTTAAAGGTTTTGAGCAACATTATCTGCTGTAGAGATTACACCATTTGCTCAGAAGCACAAGATAATAGGTCTTAACTTGCTTCTCCTTCTCTACTTCCACAACTTATGCCATTTCTGCTATGCACAACTGATTTAGCGACAGGCCGGCCTGATAAATGGCCTCAATCCCTGGCAGAACAAAAACCCGGTAATTGCTTTTTGGCATCCTGATGATTCCATTGAGGCTAAATGAATTGCTGAATCAAACAGAATCAGAGTGATCAACTTCCCAGAAATAGTCAAACTTCTTTTTGATGAACCCTACGCGATAGGAGCCGGTCTAGGCTCATGAGTCATCCGCTCTCTGAGACTTTAAAACTTTTTTTGATAAAAGAATAGCTGGGCTGGTTTGTTGGGACAGCAGCTTCCCTTACAGCACCATGACTCACATTTGGCAAGCTGCTGAACTTGAATCTCCTACTCAAACATTAGTTTGCCCAGGCTTTGACAGCCAAACAAAGACCCTCATGGGAGGGACACTTGGCTTTGTCCACTTAGCACTGTACCCCTACGCTCCCTGTGGAACCATGTTGGGAGTACAGTTTCTTTTGCATAGTCTCTGAAGGTAAACACTGGGGCAACATGCTGTAAATTATTCAAACTCTGGCTAAA
The DNA here is from genome assembly GCA_036023855.1 of Gadopsis marmoratus. Taxonomy (NCBI): domain Eukaryota; kingdom Metazoa; phylum Chordata; class Actinopteri; order Centrarchiformes; family Percichthyidae; genus Gadopsis; species Gadopsis marmoratus. Next base: position 58,045 of record JAVQJF010003950.1, read on the forward strand.
AGCAACAGAAGATTTACTCCACAAATGCTGTGCTATTCAACAGTCTGCAAAGAAGAGCACCAATGAGCAGCGAGACCAATGCAGTGCAACCTCAAAGTGAATTGATTAGAGTTTCCTTTAGAGTATTATAACTCTACATTGTGCTTCTTAAGCCATAAATATCTCCTTAAAAACAAGCCTTTTTTTTTTTTTTTTTTTTTTTTTAAA